>OX419691.1:15116647-15169147 GCA_948474745.1 Oligia latruncula | reverse complement strand
ACTTCTATTCCGTAGGCATAAGGAGCTGCCATTTGTCATGCCACCAACGCGCAATAGAAGTCAAAATCAGTTGAACTGACTGTAAAAAGGTTTATTTAAATGCCTAATATTATTGTAAACGGAGTATACATACACACATAAATTCACGCATTCTTCCAAAAATATGGAACGCCATCTGCTACGATCCTCACGGACCCCTTAATAAAATATAGGTACTAGTTAGGAGGAAATTATTGATTAATGTGTCAGTTAGCTAAGAAGAATAGGTATGCTAATTACAGACAACTTAGATAGATACGTAAATTACTATTACTCGATTTTTTTACTACGTCTACACTTTCTGTCTTCCTCTGAGAAGGAATGCCGAAGTGGTCTAGATCTCTTTTAAAGTCCAGACAGGCATTAATAAATTTATAGTCGTCAAATGATTACCCTAAGGGCCTGTGCACACCACGTTTTTTAAACGCGCCGTTGACGCGCGTTTGTAGCGATACGCACGCGAGTCAGACGCAGCCTGTAGACCTTCTGTAGGACAAGCGCGCCGTCGACGCACGTTTCAAAAACGCGCGTCAACGGCGCGTTTAAAAAACGTGGTGTGCACAGGCCCTAAGGTTAAAGTATGATACCAAACTTTATGACACCTTCATTATTTACAGCTATACAATACATTCTTTGTTTTAAGCAGAAAACAAAACAAAGAAAGTAACATGTTTGTTTAATTCAAAACACTCATTGTGTTGAATTACTTATCCGACTTTATGGCTCACTTCAGGGTCGTAACTTTTAATACTTTACGTTGTAAACCTGAAATTTCTGTTATATCGTTGTTTTTATAGTGAAATTGCGTGTATTGTGGTACATTAGGAGAAGAGAGATGATAGCACCTGTATTTATTCAGTCCGCTTTTAGGTCTACGCCGTAGACCACAATCGCGTAGGTCTACGCCGCGCCGTAGACTACGCAATTTTGGGAGATGAAGCTTATCTTGTAAGTTACGAGTTTCCTGTAAAAATTGATGATAGTAAAATGTTTAAGTTCGAGATGGGGAAATATTTTGATACTAAAGCATTGAGTGTAAACACAGAGTGCTTGGCGATTCTCACATACGAGTCTCAACACGGACAATCTGGCTTCTCGACGGCAGGGTAACTCTCGCATTAATCAGCACCCTAATTGCGTAACACACAATGATATTCTAATAAACAGATATGTTATACACTTACAAAACAACAGAAAAAAGTGTTCCGCGCCGAGAGGCAGCACACGTACACACTTTTCATTCCTTTTACATTTCACTACAAGTAAAAAGGATAGAAAAAGGATAGCTTGATAAAATCAATAAGAAAAAAAGTGACAGCTAGATGTTGTCAATTGCGTCATTTATTTCGTCATTGTCAGACTAAAGGCAATACGTCCCAATTAGGACGTTTTCTAGTCTTCACGATTTGCGCGCTAATAACATATCTGTTTACTAAAATATCATTGGTAACACACTATCAATCTGAATCATTTTGAAGGATATTGCTAATCCATTGCTCCATATATTCGAAAAATGTGTCTGTTCAACAACGTAAATAACGTAATGAATGTTGTTGAACGAGTATAGAGAAACTGCTTTTTAAGTGAAAAAACATTAAAATGTTTCCATTTTGTTTTTGTTTTATTGCTTTGAATCCCTGACCTCCACAGAACATATAGATCAGTGGAAGTATTTTTATGATATAATTATCGATATTATTATCAAATGCCTGCTTAATAGCAGACATTTGTTATTTCCATACGATATCTTTATTTATCATTTATATACTTTGAAAAGATACCGGATACTTTGGAAGCCGACCCCAACAGAGTTGGTAAAAGGCAGATGATGATGATACTTTGAAAAGATACAAGTTAATAGAAGAAAAAATGTCCTTGTTCCTAAGCCTCAGGTATTGAATCACACTAATATTATAAAGGCGAAAGTTTGTGAGCGTGTGTGTGTGTGTTTATATGTTTGTTACTTCTTCACGCTCAAACGGCTGGACCAATTTTGATAAAATTTGGTATGGAGGTAGCTGATACACTGGATTAACATATAGGCTACTTTTTATCCCGATATTTCCACGGGATCGAAACTTATGCGGGTGAAACCGCGGGGCGCATCTAGTAAGATAATATAATATGGCAAACGTACGCGAATTAATTTATGCCTAGGTTATACAAGTTAATGATTAGGGATACAAATGAGTCTAAAGTTTCGTTATGAAAGAGGTTCCATAATACTTGCGCTCAAAAGAAGATAAAAGATTAAAAAAAAGTATATTCATTAGAAATACATGTTATAGAGTGTAAAATACGCGCATTGACATGGAGTTGCGGAAACCAGCCCGTATTTACGTATATAGAGTGTACACATGTAAGCAATATGATCATAAAAATGAGAAATCGTGACCTGTAGCGATCGTTAGTGGAATTCAAACTTTATTAAAGTTCGAGACTTCAGGTTACAGTGACAAAAATATTGCTGAAACTACGAAAACCCTTCCAGTGTTTTCCTGCAGAGGGCAACGCAGGTTCATTCCAGTAAAGTGATTGGTCTAAGAAGTTCAGTCAAAAGACTAAAAAATAATTCCTCTTTCGTCAGAAATGATGGCGTGTGGAAGTAATGTAGATGTAACCGGAAATTAATAGGAAACATTATCCACTGAACTTATAAAATAATGCTCTTTTACAACCCTCTTCTAAAACGTTTCCCTTGACTAAGATCGCGATAAGCGCGATAAGTTAGTCGCGATTGTAATATTGCGTTTCAAAGGACCAATTTATTCCTTCCAAAGTTTATAGTTTCGTGCTACCGCTAAGTTTAAACTTCACTGCCGTAATAAAGTTGCGTATTTAGATAATCTATGAAAGCCATGTGATGTGACGAGGGGAAGGCTTCAACCGTTTCAGTGCAAGTGGTGTTCAGGGTAGGTCGTGCGGTCCCCCGCGAGGCGGAGGGAGGCCGTAGTAGGAATATCCTTCACCTCCCGCGCTAGGTCAGGGTTAACGGTACCCCCGAGCTCGGGTGACGGAGCCACCTTCGACCTTGGATGGGATGCGTGCGGTAATGCATTTTGTACATACACACTAATATACACAGTACACTGCTTACCGCACCCGTGAGGTAGAGGATAGACTGGTCTCAAAGCTTGGCTTGTAAAGAATGATATTTGTCGAATCACCAAGAATACTGACTCATAGTACTTTATCGTCCGTCTATTCATTTACATGAGGAGCGCCACGAATAGTAACTTTAAAATTATGTTCAAAAGTTTCTCGATCACAAGAGTCCAATCTATAATCTGCTACAAGCAGACTTTCATGTAAGTACTCGTAAATTATAGGGAGCGTCATAAAAACAAAACGTCCATGGACATGCGTAGCCAATTCCCGTGTTGCCAACAGTCGTATTGCGCAGCCAACATCGTGAGCAACCTTATAACTATCGCTTTAGAGCAGATAATTCATTAACTTAACCGGCTACGTGGAAATGGAATATATGCGTTCAGTAATAGTTCACAGAACGTCTTTATTAAGGTTCAAATTCGGTGAACGTACTGTGTTTCCTTTTGGGAATTCTGAGACGGAACTTTTGCCGTTAGCTTAAGGGGATACGGTTGAGATTTGCATGAGGAGCTGGCTTGGGTGGTGGGTGGAAGTGGGTCGATACGAGCCGGGCGCCGGGCGCGCCGATCGATCGTGGAGAGGGGCGCTACCCGGCGACGGACCGTGCATCGCCCGCCGCGTGCCTACACACTTGACAACAATACATTTCCTAATCTCAGTGCCTTACTTTGTCAACAGATAATGGGGGAACATCTTGAGAAATCTGAGCTAACATAGCTGACGAGCCTAGAGGATGAAGCATTAGAATAATTATATACAATCATCTACCTAAATCTCCTCGCTGCATCAAGGACACTTGTCCTACATTGGCGCATCCGTTTTCTCCGGAGCTATTTTCAGTGGCTTCTGAGAAAACGGTCTCTGGGAATATCGAGGGAACAAGTGTATCAACCTGCCTTTATGTCACTAAACTTATCAATGATGGAAAAATGGGTTATGTTTGAACAGAACATATCATGTAGGTTACGTGGATCGATATTCTTTATCTAATCCTGCGTGGAATCGATCGATGACTAACACAAGGTATTATAGATATATACAAGCTGTAGATCATACAGCCGTAATATCGATGTATAAATTACGGTTGGTTGAATTTGTGCTGATGTTAAAATATGCATGCAACCCGTCATGTTGCTTTCCCCGAGGGATGGGGTCAAGCAGAATTCGGAATGACATTTGTTGGGACATGTTTGTGCATTGTGTCTGTACTTACGATAGGATCAATTTTGTTTGTAGGTACCGGTAGCACGTTCCTGTGGGATAAATTCCGACACATTCACGCGGGCGAAGCCGCGGGTAGAAGCTAGTTTATTTAAAGGATTTTTTCAGATCTGCACTTGAAAGCAGAGAGCAGTGGTGACCCAGTGGTAACTGCCGCGACTTACTAGTTGCCGGTAGTAGGTTCGAACCCAGACAGGCGCTTTACTTTGTGTAAATTATTTCATCGCCACTGCTCTCAAAACGGTGAAGGAAAACATCGTGAGGAAACCGGCATGTCCTAGAACCAAAAATTCGAAGACATGTGACATCTACCAACCCGCACTGGGCCCGCATGGTGGATTATGGCCCACTCCCTCTCACAGAGAGGAGGCCTGTGTCCCAGCAGTGGGAACATTATAGGCTGATTATGCTACTTGAAAGCTGTGCGAGCGAGCGAAGACCTGGGCAATAACAACATTGGGTTGTTATAACAGGACATGTTTTTACATTGTATCCTACGCACTTACGAGTTAAATTAATGGTGTTATTACGCAGTAGAAAGCAGGTAGATAATCTTTTGTGTAAAAATAAAATGACCGGTCCCCTCAGGCCCCATTTGACTCTTGTAATCTGGGTGGGAAAATAAGCACATTTTGTATCCATGTCCTTTTGGGATAAATGATTATTATGTTTTTATCTAAATAGGTATTTAAGCAGTAGAGTGTTTTAATTTTGATAATTCGGAGATATAGTCTACAATTAGTTGTAGACTATTAAAAAAAAAAATACAAATTAAAAATGAGAGCTTGGGCTCTTGGCCCATTTTGCGATCGACCTTTTTTTGTCAACATGACATTTATATAGTGTATATTAGATTTCGTTTTGGTCTCTCTCGTTTGTTCTTCGTTTCGTTATTCGATAAGTACGCATTGACTTGCTAGTTTTTTCTTTGTTTTCCTCGCAGACCGAGGATTATTGAGCACATCAAATACTTTAGATAGCCTACTCCTTTAGCAATGCCGCTGAGTAGCTAGCTAAATAAGAACGGGTGTTTCTTTATGAATATAGGTGTTTTCTTGAACCAATACGTACAGTCAAAAAAAGAGATAAGTATGCAGGATCGTCGGATATTGTTGAAGCTTAGTAAAAAACCGATGATGTTATCGACTGAAATTTTATTTGATAAATGAGCTGTTTGTTTTCTATTAATAAAATTTGATTTTATTCGACAACATCCACCGGATTCTTATTAAATTTCAACTATATCCGACGATCCTGCATACTTATCTCTTTTGTGGACTGTACATAGTTTATTATGTGTAGGTATTACATTGACATCGATTTTGTAAAAAAAATATCGATTGAATGCAATTCGCATTGCGGTTGTGGGTTGCTTATTACTTAAAAAAGAACCTGTTAGCGGATATCTATGCTGTTAGCCCATTTTTACTTACTTGGATTAATGCTAAAATTACCAACTCTTTCACTCTCCTATAGTGTAATCTCGCTGGTCCGACTGTAGCTGTTAAAAGTTTTTCTTGATCCTCAAAATCAGAAAGAGACCTCGATGCTTCCCTACATTACGTCGCAAGTGACCGACAGACCCCTCAGAGATTGCATACGAAACTCAACGAAATAAAAAAAAAAACACACACACACACACACAATTATATAACACAAATCTTAAAATTTGTATTTAGGGTGAGGTAAAAAGCTTTTGATGAACTCGAGAAGAAACCAAAGTGGAGGTACGAATCCCACTAACTAATAAAGGTGAAAGGTATCCCCAATACCGATGTGAAAGTATAAAGCATTATTTGTTCTCACATTCCAGTTGACAGGTATTCGCTTAACCGCCCTTGGAAGCCCGAATATAGCCTGACCTTTACGAGCCAAAATAGCGCTTGATGTTCATATGGAGGCTCGTCGTTAGTTATTAATACAGCCGCCATTTTGAGAGAGAGTGATGATCCAAATTGGGAATGTGACCGTGACTAATTTAAATGGACCGGCTTTTTGTTTCTGAATCATTTGTTTGGTTACGAACAGGTTCTTTGGTTAGTTTGGAAATATTACCCACCTAATTATAAATGATGATTCAAAATAATGTACCAGTATAAGTTATTCTAGATTTTTATTTACAGAAGTGCTAAACAGATATTGTTTATTTATTTTTACCCAAAAGTTTATCTACCTGCTATCCATTGCGTAATAACAACATCACAACATTATCGTAACTCGTAAGTGCGTATATAATGTAAAAACATGTAACAGAATAATAAGTTATTCTAGATTCTTTACAGAAATACTAAACTAGCACTTTTGTAAACATTTAACCACCTCACGTCTGCTAGCAATGCAACACAACAACAACAACACTTTTCTGCTACAATTGGTAACCCTAATTAGCACTTTACAGATTGTAGCATAATAGAACCGTTTATGTCTTCCTGAACGATGGAAGCTTATTCAAATGGACAAAAGGTGACAATTAAGCACGGGATCGGTCTGGCTGGTTTCCAAATAGTTACGTCAACAGGACGTGTTTCTTCTATACGAAAATGGTTGCATTTGTGTACCTAATTGTTCATAGGATGTTGATAAAGTTATGTTATGTTAGCAATACAAAATTAGAAGCGTCATATGCAAAAATAGTGCAAGAAACGACATACTTTCCGATTACTTTAGTATATGTTAGAAAAAAATAGAAAAACGTTAAAATGGCGGTTAAAATAAACGTATTTTATTTGCAGTAAACATAACGCAAAGAACACAAACACAACACAAAGAAAGATTCGTTCGTTCAAACACTTATTTAAATATTTTCTATGTTAACGTCACGTATAACTATACGTGATTACTTTTATTAGAAAGGCGACATGTCCTCACGAACCGTAAAATGGACGTATTTGAAAACTGGTAAACCTTTTACACGAATCTCCCTACGTTGAAATGTGATTTTAATATAATTCCCAAATTGCGCCACACGTGTTCGCTGACACATAAGTAGATAGGTATACTTGGGCACTTATTTCTCCCACAGAATTTCCTATGGAAAGAGGAAGAGGGTCTATGTTATGATGTGGGTTCAAGGGCGCTGCATCCAGTGCTCCCTACGGCCTTCACCAGGTTGTCTCGCCGTGGGGGCGCGACCCACGCTGCATCTCCCTGCTCGACGCGGGAAATACCGTCTATACTACCATCTATCTTTAGACTGGTGCGTGATTTAAAAATACCACAGACCTAGTCTGTGGTAGATGAAGTGTTTGTTTGTTCGTTTGAATGCGCTAATCACTGGAACTGCCAGTCAGATTTGTAAAATTCTTAGATTTATAGAAGGCTATAAGAGTTTAAGCTATTTAACATCACGCTAGAAGCTTTAGGAGCCGAGCAAAAAAGAAAAGCTTCTTAAACGAAAAACGAAGGCAGGCGATGCGATGCGACGGGGTGGGCCGGGGGAACAAGAAATGTCACGCGGTTGAAGTCGCGGGTAGAAACTAGTAAATAAATAAAGATAATCTAAGATTTTCTAGGTCTGTATGCGTGGGAATGCTTTTTATAGCAGGATATACTGAACTTGTGATAGTTCATCGTTATCTGCAACTATTCCTAGAATCGATTGTAGCTGTTCTAAGGGAACATCTTGCGTAGGTTTTTCTTGATATATGTATTTAGTAGCGAGTATTGTCGATGTCCATAGGTGATGCTGACCTTTTCTAGGCCCGCCTGCTTTATGGCCATTTTATGGCATAAAAAAAAACAGTGGCACCCCGGGAGTGCCGACAGAAGTGAAAACAAAACATAAATAGAATACTTTGCCATCGCCGAATATCGGATATACATTAAAATCGAGTACATCCCGAGGACAGCCGAACACATCCGAAGCGGGTATTTTTTAATCGTCTTATAAACAAAAGACGCGCGGTGTCGCTTACGGTAACAGTGGCGCGAGTTCAATGGTTTTTTTCCATGTCAAAAATGCCCAACGCGCCTAAAGAAGTTTTCACTTCAAAAACCTTTTTAACCAGTTGGTCTTAAAGAAAACAAATGCGAGGACTCGCACCCTGAGGGATCCGTCTCAAAGTTGCGGTGCTATTCTGTAAAAATCTCACCGTGAAAACTTAGGTGAAGTGAGCGTGGAGTGAGCTGTCAATAGTGTCAATTCCTAGCAAAAACAAACTCGCATCACCTCAGTTTTCACGGTGAGATTTTTACAGAATCGACCGGCTGAGCTTGGGTACCCGAATTTCCCATTCCGGAGTCAAAGTCAAATCATTTATTTCAAATAGGCGCATTAAAGGCACTTTTGAACGCCAATTGATTGTAGTCGCCCATTCCAAAAGGTAATTTTCGTATGGAGCAGAATTTTTTTTAGATTATATTTTTTATGTGATAACACAAATTAACGATTTCGGACTTCTTTTCCTTTTTTGGTTCAAAATATATGTCGCATAAATGGCCGGATTTTTTTAGAGCTCTAAGGGTCCGTAGACCTACATATTTAATCACAACACAACACACTAATATTATAAAGGCGAAAGTTTGTGAGTGTGTGTGTGTGTATATATATGTTTGTTACTTCTTCACACTCGAACGGCTAGACCAATGTTGATAAAATTTTGTACGGAGGTATCTGACACCCTGGATTAACATATAGGCTACTTTTTATCCCGATATTCCCACGGGATCAACATTTTCGCGGGTGAAACCGCGGGGCGCAGCTAAATAATTTCAACTTGAAACCTCCACGCGTTCCTGAAAAAAAGAGCCAGACAACGGATCCTATAGGGGTTCCGTTTTTTCCTTTCGAAGTACGGAATCCTAAAAATAGTAACGCTTTTACCTACTACTTTACTCACACCTAGCTGAAGCGATCTGAAGACGGTGACTGACCTAGACTGCATGAAGCATGCAGTAGGGTTAGGCAGGCTTTATGTCCAGCGGAGGAATAGAATAAAATAGAATAAGTACTCTTTATTACTCTTTATTTTTTTTCTTTATTCTTTTTTTTTTGAGGACTGTGATAGACTGAATTGGTTGGTTAATGATCAGGCCCAAGTTCACCAGTCGACGTTATAACACTATCTACGTTTGCACTTCGGAAATCTTCGTGTTTCCGAATTAGTACGAAAACAAGCTACAGAGTAACTGCGTAACAGAAGCAAAGCTTCTAGATTTTGTACTGCCGAGCTTTGCCGTACGTAATAGCACCGCTGCATAGAGTTGTTGACATGTTTATCAATTTTTTTAAAATTTTAGTAATGCGAAATAGGCAAGTACTCCCATGGTGGTTGTGTCAGCTTTCATCATCGCGAGTTCTTTTTTCCGAAGATAGGCGATGATCCCCGAAGCCCATAATTTTCTTGGGAAATCTACCTCCAGTAGGTAGATTTAACAAGAAAAGTATGGGCTTCAATATCATACTGGTCTGCTACACTCATGAGCAGTGGTGGCCCACTGGTATCGGCCCCGACTTCCGAGTTGTAAGTTATGAGTTCGAACCCAAGCAGGCACAATACTTTGTGTATTTAATTTCATCACCACTGCTCTTAAAACAGTGAAGAAAAAAAGGAAAACATCGTGAGGAAACCGTCGCGTCGTCTCCTAAAACCAAAAAAATCGAAGACATGGTACATCCGCTAACCCGCACTGGGCCCGTGTGGTGGATGGCCCACTCCCTCTCGCAGAGAGGAGGCCTGTGTCCCAGCAGTGGGAACGTTACATGCTGATTATATCACTGACCTGAAAGTTGATAGTGGAGGTGACGATCTTCATGGACTCGGCGTAGTTCCTCAGCACGGAGTCAGTACTGAGGCAGCTCTGCCGCCACTCGTACAGCTGCTCCAGCCGAGTCACGCAGCGCTCGCAGATCTTCTTCGGCAGGAAGTCGTCCTTCGATATCTGCTGGATTTACGGGGAAAGTTGTTAGACAGACATTCTAGGATATAAAATGGAGAGAGGAAATAGAAGACGGTTCATTACTGCCGTGATTCGGTTGTGTCTCAAAGATAGGCAATACTTTGGCAAACCACAATGTCTTGCAGGTGTCTGTAGTTGTTGGGGGTTATTACTATTACCTACTTGTATGGCGTGTTTACCAAACTCTGTCATTAAAAACATTATCCTCATTTTGGGCTTCACGGCAGTCTGGTAGAAAGGCATGTTTGTCTTGCACGGTGTAGGTACTTATTAATATGAAGTTATGAAAATGAGCCATACTAATTGATTTCTAAGTGGCACTATCTGATTCGAAGTGTGCTATGTGCATATTGTGCATACGTTTTGAAAACGTGAAAACCAGAAAAAATAAGTATTTCCTTAATAAAAAACATGCCTGAGTGAATATATTTTTTTGCAAATATTTAATTTACACCCTAGCAAGCCATAGCATCAATGTTTGCAATAACAAAATACATTTATATCTCATTACCCCACAAAAACAACCATACAATATCGTTCACTGAATAATCCGTGATCGACGACCACTATTTATCAAGGAGCCGGTTCATTCAACTTTGACATTTAAGTCCCACACAATAAAAGTTACACAACTAGAAAAATGAATTAACTGACACGTGGCGGTCCTTATGACCATGTCTGATAATCCTTGGTTCCCGAAGGGCTTTATGGATCGGCAAGTGGCAATTTTGCAACTTCATAAAATGTTGTATTGCGATTTGGCGGGTCTTCAACTGTCGCCATAGTAAACTTACTTACGCATTTAGCGATTGTTTCGATGCTGCATTGTGTTTTGGGGACTCGTGTTTGAATGTTCACAGTCTAACCTTAGTCACCCTGCATTATATCCCTGTGTCTTAGTCTCAATCTGTCAAAAATAACTCTAATTTCCATATATTTTTGACATTGATTGTCGCTGAAATGATACTGCGACTGGATTTTGAACGTTTTTAATTACGGGAATGGGCCTTCGGTTTTCTGTCAAAGTCAAGTATTTCAAGTAGGCCAATATGAGGAACTTTTGAATCTCAACATTTACCAGAAAATAGAATTGATAGTTACTCGTTCCAAAAGGTAGTTTCGAAGTCAGTCAGTAAGCTGTGTCAAGCAAATACTGAAAAAAGCGATTAAATCGCTGTTCGCCAAAGCTAAAAGCAGCATATCTGCTAATATAAGGCCCTAAAGGATTCGCAGTAAGCCGGTGGCCTGACCTACTTCAGTCGGTGGGTACGTGGGCCGGTGAGCTGTGACTTTGCGAGGTCGTTGATCTGAGCTCGGCCTTACGAATGTATTATTAAAGAAAGAATCGATAGCTTCTTTGATTTTAAATATGACTTGCCAAGTTCGTCAGTTATGAATATTTTTTTTTTTTAATTAGCCTGCGCTGTCCCACTCCTGGTTATGAATATATGATACTTTAAATATACATAGTTCTTTATGATTTTGTTTTGTTTGTATTTTTTGTGATACCTACTCGTCCGTATATCGGTACTCTTCACCTATAATATAATTAATAGTCTTTCTTTGTCGTCTTTAAATATAGGCTAAGGATATATTGGCGGGTTTCTTTATAAAAATAAACAAGCCTTATAATAACGTAATTTAAACTGAACTCAACCAATTTATTTCAAAACTGGATTATAAGTTGGTAATTCATGTTCTACCTATAAGAAAACTTTTTTTTAGAGGAATTGCTTAATTAATAACAAAAGATTTGCAATTAAAGAGTAAACTAGTTTTAATTATTATTTATGATACTATCTCGATATTTCTTTAGTACGACGAATGAATTTTATTTCACGAATTGTCTGCAATATCATCAGGAAAATGTAGCCATTTAAACTGTCAATATTGATTTAATTATTTCATATTTAAGATTAGATGAATCATCCCAAAAACGATACTATAAGCATAAAAAAAACTCAACAGGTATTGTGAGATTTCGGTATTCCTTGTTGTGCTCGGCTCGTAGCGCATCGTAGCGCGCAGGCGTCTACGAAGCTACGTCCGGCCGCTACGTAGCACCATTATTGCACTTCTCCGAACCACAAAGCCACTGTTTACGTTACACTTCACCACAAAACCATTTATTACGTCAACGAATGAACTGATTTTAATTTATTATTTTCTTAAGATATTGCAAGTCACTGGGATGTCAAGGACATAATTCCGAAGAGTACAAAGGGCTTACTCACCATAGTCGGCAGGCAGGTCCTGAGTTTAAATAAGATCTGGCGCTGCTCCGACTCCTTATCGAAGATATGGAGTCTGGGACCGCTCTTCAGGGAGCACAGCCGACACAGGTCGGTGAACGCTGTGAAGTTGAGGTCCTCGGGCTCGGTCATGGCGAAGCACCTGATGAGGAGGTCAAGGAGGCAGGAGTTGTCCATGTATACGGCGGTGGTTCTCGGGTGGCGGGAGACAGGGTCAGCGTCGCATGTCGCGGGTGCAGGCTCGGGGAGGCGTCGCTCCGCCGCTGCGTCCGGGGGGCACTGGGGCCCGCGCGCGGCCCCTACGCCCCCGGGCCCTCGCCCCCTCGCCCCCTCGCGCCCCCGCGCCGCACGCAGCCCCGCGCCCCCTCCGCACTCGGGGTGGCGTCCGCGGAAAACGCCAGTTTTCCCATTTAGTGTCTCAGAATGTCTGTTTATCGATATGCAATTGATTTTATTGTTTGTTTGTGTAGGTAGGTATATTGTCTGTCTTTGTAGTTGAGTTGGCTATGGGAATGAGGATACTGTGTAGGTTATTTAATATATTCACAGTAAGAATAAGATCAAACGCAAACAACAAATATTGGCAAAAATATTTTCGATTACATAAATATTTTTCAATTTCAGATTTTTCACAAAGCTCCTCTCAAAAATTTGCCTGACGAAGCAGTTTATAATCTACCCAGTAAAAACATTTCCATACTTTAAACATTACAAATCGTCTTCCAGGTTTCTCAAAAAACATTTTCAGCAGCAAACAGCAAAAGCTTCTACACGACCTTATTAACATATTCACGATCCATTAACATTATATTAAGGCCTACTTTAACCAGAATAACTTGCTCCGCGGCTACATACCGAATTACATTTGCGAGTTGAATTCGACATACTTTTGACATTTGTCTTGACAAGCAGTGCTACGCCAAAGTGTCAAGACATATTGGTCATTGTGGACATCCGACCTCTTTTCACGACCTACAAACGTCAAGAGTTCTGTCATTATTCATCTTTTATACGAAAACAACACTGAAATATAATTTTATAATCATGTCTAATGATTCCTCGGAAACTGATGCGGATTATCATGCTTATTCGGAGCGTACCCTGGCTATCATCAAGCCGGAGGCGTATGAAGATGCTGAGGCGATTGAGAACACCATCCTAGAACATGGTTTTAATATTCTTGCGGTTAGTACTTTATAATAATTTTCTGAGCCAATAGACGTTCACTACAGCTCCTACAAGTAACCGATACCGCGACCGGTTCTACGCTGCTGTATCCAGAATTACTACGTATACAACAATTTTGCTTGTCAATATTTGATTAAATTATCATAAGAAGCTTAGGGAAATAATGCAAGCTTTAGCTACAAGTATTAACGTTAATAATGTAAACTACGAATATTAGATTGGTACCTACATACTTGACCTAGCTTTGAGCTTACGAATAGACGTATTCAGTTGTTCTCAATTATGATTGAAAATAACTGATTGATGACTGACAATTTTTTATGAATCATTGACCTTTGTTCTACAGTAATTATTGAAACAACCTATTAACTTAGGACCAAAACACATGCGCACGATACGACGTTGCATCGTGTCACGTTGCGACAGACGTTATTGCAGATTTTTTTAATAACTTTCTACTATTTTCGTTTACCATTTACACATAAAACTAGTTATTATTACAAAATAGTTATCTAAACATGTACTTAAGTAATAATGTCGCGGTCCGAACGTGCCACAATGCGAAGTCATATCGTGTTTATGAGTTTATTTATGCCCATAGTACGCACGACGACATATCAAGCTATATATTTCCAGTATAAGCTGACCTTTCATTGTACGAAAAGCCTATACAATGCGAGGTCAGCTAAAACTGGAATGGTATAGCTTGATATTCCTTTAAAATAGCTTTAACACTATTTCTGCACTAGACTATAAACCAGCACGCGCCCTGTAGGTGTTGTTAGGCAAAATGTCTCTCGTAGACGCCTACGATCACGCTACGAGAAGTACTTCACCTTGCCTACGCAGCGTATAAGCGCCTACGCACGTGAAGTCGTAGAGCCATAGCTTGTACTCGTACAGGCACCAGTGCCACCGCCAACTAGGAGACGACTAGCTATCTCAAGCTAGCTCAATATTTTTTCTCGCTCAAGAAACGTACGATAGATGTAGTTCCCGTGCCAGTAAAAGAGATAGGTACCATCGCGGACACTGGCGGTGGGCCACTTTTCAACCTTAATACTAAAGGCATAAGGGTGAAAAGTGGTCGACTGCCATTGTCCGCGGTCGGTTATAGGTATATCGCTGACTGTCCACACTGCCAGCGAGAACTCGCTCTATTGTACGTTTCTTGAGCAAGAGAATAGTTTATAGCTAGTTGCTTTCTCGTTGGCGTTGGGACAGGTTGCCAATTACCATCGACCGAACAAAATTGAAAACTTTCTACTGAGTTATCCCAACAGAAAACCCGTAACCACGTATGTTAGTATATTCTCTTATTGTTAATTATTCAATTAGAGAATTGTTTTTGATTTTATGAGTTTTGTTTTTCCTTCTACTCTTACACACGCTGCCTACATGTCTTTTTTCCTATCGCAGGTATGCTGGAAGAGATTTCTTTAGAAATAAGCATTATCTACACCTTTGTACCTATTTTTCTGTTCCTTTCCTTCATGTATGTTTGTGTTTTAAATTTATAAACACTTTTCTCTAATCTGGGAATTCAGCTTTTACGACCATTAGAACGCCCAAAGTCTAAAAATAGGTTGAACGTGGTATTAATACAATCAAAGGTAAAACAAAACAACACTGTAGATAATACTATAATGGTAGCTTTATCTCGCTATATTAATCTTGTCGCTCCATTATTACTGGACTATTAAACACAAATGTCGCGACGCACGCAAGTGCTACAGTGTTTTATTAACGACATATTAACTAAGTTTATGTTGGGCACAATTATTTGTAGGTATTAAACTGTTCACATGATATTACAGTAAGAACAGTTTTCCTAAAGGCATGACTCTTACACATCATAATCTATTCTATAGGATGTTTTCGTACATAAACGGCATAAATGAGGTTTCGCGCCTTTTTCTACGCAAAAAAGGTAAAAAAAATGGTATCAGCCATAGAGATTAGACTTGGTAGAAAGGGAGGCCTTTGCCCTGCAGTGGGAAAATATAGGCTATAAATAAATAATAACCATAGACTATGTAAGTATACCTCCACCATACTACAATTTAGTCCGTCATTTTTTATTTCCACTTGAACTTAAAAAAGCCATCGAAAAAAGCACTTTGATTCCCCGAATTTTACAATTCCCTAAAAACCCAACCCAGGCTCTTACTAGCATTTAAAAAAAACAAATCGGTCCAGCCGTCCCAACGAAAAGCAATTAATTTTTATTTATATACCTAGATGTACAAATTGTTATAGGTTCCACAAAAAGCTACCTTCCAGCTTTTATCGTAGCACATCGGCCTATCTAGGCCACTAAGCAGACGGATGGGTGATCGCTGTAACATTATTAATAGACAGGAGGGTTCCTGCCCATCCCCGTCGTCGCTTCAAACGACACCCGCCGGTGGCGGTGGGGGGTTTTGTATTTACGGTGCCCTTTTCCTTTATAACCGCTTTTTTTTCGTCACGTAAGTACGCAACTTATAAATGTTTATTTAGGACCTATTTAAACATCAAAACTTACTTAATGAAAGCTCTGTAAAGTAGGTGCCTAAGTTTAAAAAAATGGGCCCAAGTCAGTTGTATGTGTACATTGTTTTGTTAAAATAGACGGTAAACGGTAAAATCTTGTATTCTCCTGCATTGCAACTGACGAAGATTATCCCCCACGACTAAACTTCACAGGGGTTGTAATATGCAAAATTTATATCGTCGGCGACGCGACGATGTTTACCTTCAAGTTTAGAAAATGCCTACCTATGAAGTGAAAGTTTAGTACCTACCTAAGTAATTATAAATGTAAAAAAGTTATTTAATCCAATATATTAAATGTAGGTAATACGGGCTGGTGTCCGCAACTCTACGTCAATGCGCGTATTTTGCGTATAAATGTAAAAAAGTTCCTCGTAACAATTTCTGAACCTTGGAAATCTAAAATCAATTTGCCTAAAGCGATTTTGATTGATCTGATTATTCAAATCCTATTAATTTGGTGATGTTCTTTAGAAAGGTCACGAGTGTAGTACCTACCTATTCGCAGTTAGCATGCGTGTATGCCCAGGTTTATGAACGTAAACGACGCAAAAGGAGTATGTAAGGATCGTAGCATGTGGCGTTCTGTAGTTTCTGCCTGGGGGTATGAATGATTTTTCAAATCCTATCTGCATTTTTTTGGAAATTTATGAAAGACACTTAGACACCAAAGTTTTTGTTGTCCCTACCCTAAAATCTATTTTAATGAGGACAAAAAAATAGAACATGAGAGCACGTCAATTACAATAAAAGGAGACTGACCATCCCCTCAAGTCCAAACTCCGCCAGCCGCGTGCCGCGGACATCGAAAGGGTTGTGTGCGATATGCAAACTCATATCGACATTTAGCAAAAGTGTAGTGGACCTTAATTTTCAATAAAAATGGTTTCGTACAAGAAACCTTTTTTACTTTGATTGTGTTTGATCACTACGGAACCAAAATTTATATAGGTAAGTGAGGTGCGTGGTGGGCGATCGCTATACAAAATCATAATACTTAGAATGTTCTAAGTAATAAAAATCTTGAATTCATTCATTCACTGATACACCGCTGGGTACTGCTAGGTCTAGAAGCACGCAAATTTCCAATTTTTTTAAATGTATAGGTACGAGTGTTTTCTGTAAGAAATGTAAATTCATCCCCTAAAGGGTTTACACTGAAAGTTTGTATAGATGTTTGTATTTTTTTGCTCCCATCTGGCACATGGCTTGTACAATATGTATTTAAGTAAATATAAGTACCCTCTTTTACAATTTTTCCTTGTCTCACAATCGGTACAACAAACACAGTCGGTGCAACATGAAAGAGGCTTACGTTGATCAGCTGGTAAAGTTTGAGTTAAATTTCCCTAGGTATTTTTAACCTCAAATGAAGGTAGACAACGATTTTGATTTTATTTTTTTACTATGGGTGTATGACTGTATGTGTAAAATACTTGTCTGAAATAAATATATCTATTTATTTGAATAGGTAGGCAGTGTTTTTCTAATATTAAAGTAGGTAAATACTTAGAAAAAACCCATTCCATAGCTACATATTGCAATTTATACTCTCCTTCGCATTTCGCATTCTTTCGTCGTCCGGCCATCCCCTCATGTCCGATTGAACTAGCCGCGTGCCGCGGGCATTGCAAGGGTTGCTCGTAGTCGTAATATGCAAAACTCATATCGACATTAGCAGAGTTGAAGAGGGGCGCCTTCATTATTCCGCGTCACATGCAACCCTCTTTAGAAATAGGGATGACACGCTTTCGTTGTTGAGAATTATTATCCGGGTGGTGAGATTTTGTGGTGGTTAACTTTGGTATAGAGAAACTGGGTAGGTTAAATATACTTAAATCCTATTATGGCCTATCCCCCTAATAAATGTTGTATAGGAAATAGCGCCTGTATAGTTACACAACGCTTTGTTTTCTTCTTTCGAAAGTAAAATTACTGACGACTGAAAGAGAGAAATCGGTGTGTAACTATTCATCTGATATAACATGTTCCAACGTAGGTATATCCAGGGTTATTGGTAAAACATTCCTCAGACCTCTTAAGAGGTCATTGTACTCATCATTATGAACAACTTTTACTATGGGACCAAACCTGAAATTGCGAAAAAAAATCAGCTGTTCCCTACATTTTGACGAGTTATAGGTACGAACATGGGAACAGCTGTTTTTTTTTTTCGCGATTTCAGGTTTTGTCCCTGTAGGTATAGATATTTCAAATATAATTTTTTTTTTAGTAATGTATTCCCATGATAAATGTAAAATGATATTTATTTCTGTAAGTAGGTTATACAAAAACTTTTAGAAGAAAGTAATAATAATAAGTAAAGTCCTCCAGACCGTATTTCGGCCACGGCGGCCAATCTCGAACGAGACTAGCCTTCGACACGGGAGATATTATAGTGTGCAGGCGTGCGCGCAGACACAGGTGCACTCCCTCTTCCTTCACTCTCATAGTCCGATGGGACAGCAATCCGACACGACCGGAGAAAGATCAGGCGCAGGACTAACGGCTTAACGTGCTTTCCGAGGCACGGGGGCATCACACCGCCAACTTCCAAACTCCGGGCTGTTACCATTAGGAATGAAATTTAGTTTTTCCATTAGGAATTTCATAATAATAATAACAGTGTGTTCGACAACCCTACGTCAACAGCAGATCTTTGAGCCCCAGCTCTCATACCGGTCACCGCTGTTATCTATGGAAACCATAGAAAAAAACTAATTACGACTCCCCATTGACGTTTGAAGGGGACATGTTTACTATCGCACATGATAGTAATTGCTATTTGCATTCGCTTCGTTTTATTTTATTCTGTAGAAAAGTGTGAAAAATATGAAACTTATTCATGTTTTCTAGACACATTTTCTTCATGTCAGATATAGACGTCTTATTACAATCCGGCCGTCGAGGGAATGCGTTCCTGATAGGTACCTGCGGTGGTATTCTGTAAAACTGTCACCGTGAAAACTTAAGTGAAGTGAGCGTGGAGTGAGCTGTCAGTAGTGTCAATTCCTAGCAATAACAAACTCACTTCACCTAAGTTTTCACAGTGAGATTTTTACAGAATCGACCTGCTGTTAGTGCGACAATTCTAGTAGCTAATAAAGATCAAATTCGCAAAACATTTATAAGTTTGTATGAAATTGACAGATGTCAAGAAACCATTCTCTCGTCGGCCGCACTGTAGTAATAGTATTTTGTTACTGATTACGACCAGGCTTTAATCGAATCCGATCGCAATTAAGAAAAAAATGTAATGTTATTGAACAAAAACAACATACCTACACTTTTTTACTTTACTGATAAAAACATAATTATTATTTCATTTATTATAATTACTTACATTTTTAAATATTTGAATATAAAAAATTTTAGCTCACACCCGTACCGATTCGGGAACAAGGTAATTATTATTATTTCAAAGACTGCTTGCATTTGTAATTCTACGTATTCTTTAGATCTGTCTCATTTAATTCATTTCCCCCAAACAATATGTGACGCACCCCTAGCTTAAAGATTACCTTTGCGTATCAACTGTGTAGCAATTTGAAAGAAAATGAGCCGCTACGTCGTAGGCTGCTACGCGCTACGAGCTACGATCTCGACGTGACATAAAAGTTTAGCTTGTAAGTTGGTACTATAGTTGTTTGAAATAGTGTTTCAGACAATTATAATTTTAATTAACTTCGTTTCCATTTCGTACTATTCCATTATTAGCTTAAGGTACTTACACTCGCACGAAATAGTGCAAACATTTGTGATATTATAATTATGTTACTTTTCGGAACGGTTTATACCTACCTACTACTTCACTTAACAATTTTAGTTCCATTATTTGTTTACTAGCCAGTTTATGGGATCTAAAAGTAACATAACTAGTGCCATATAAATATAGTACGCAACGTCACGCGTCTTGTACCAAAGGGATAATGCTATTTATTAGATTTTTTCAACATCTTGTTATTATAGGCTGCGTGTGGACCAAGTTCGACTTTGGTTAGCAAACAAAAAGTTCTTTTTCAGGTCTTTCAGCCATAGTTATGTATATACGAGCCACATACGAACTCTGTCTGGTCTACATATTTTCTAAGTAGCTTTTTAAACAAATGTATTGACTACACGTACCTACCTATTGCTTTATTTACTTAAACGAACAGTAAACGACAGGTGCAGTAACCTCTGCCGTTGACTCGTGTCGCTCGTTTGTATGGACATTTAAGAGTAGGTAACTATGGATTTTCTTGCCCATTCTTCTCTACACGAAACTACCTACCGTTTGAAAGAGTCAACTAGAATTAAGTCTTCTTTTTTCTTCTTATTTATGACATTCAAAAGTGCCGTTAAATGGTCTAATTATAATAAACGATTTCACTTTGACTATCGCCTTGTGAGTTTAACCCAAAAAGTTCTATAATATCTCCCACAGAAGCGCCAAGTTCGCCTGACGCCTGAGCAGACGGCCGAGCTGTACAGGGGCCACTACGGCAGCCATCACTTCCCCCACCTTGTGGCGCACATGTCGAGCGGACCAATCGTAGCGCTTGTCCTCGCCACTAAGAACTGCATCGCCAAGTGGAGGACTCTTATGGGACCTGCTATGTAGGTTTTTTTCAGGTCTTTTAGTATTAAGTTTGTGGTAGTTTTTTGTCCAGGTTTTTAGGCTAAAGCTACGGTTTTCTAGAAGAGCGGTAACCCGGCCGCAGTGACGGTTATTATGAAAATGATGACAGCGACAAAGATTTAAATCGTTGGATTCGCTCTACTGCGTTAAAAGATTAGTCGCGTTTCTGTTTCGTTTTTACACCTCCGACGATTGACTCGATTTTCATAGAAATGCGATTTAATAATGTGTGAGCACACTCGTGTGCGAAAACCTGTCCATAGGTACTGAGAACAGTATGGACACTTTCGGTGACCAATTACGGTGAGAGCAAATCTAGCGATTTAAATCTTTAGGCATCGAGGTTTGACTTAAATACTGTCAAATACTGGTGTAAATGACAGATTTTCATGACCAAAGAGTACAGTCTAGCGGCCGTTTTAAAATATGTGTCGGAACCGCTTTCCTAGGAAATCAAAGCTTTATTGTTAAGGTGAATGGGTAGTGGTAGACCACGAAATTAAAATTTTCTTTATTTTAATTAATTTTAACTAATTAATTTTCTAAATTTCATTAGAATACATTTTTCTGAGTTAGATTTGTGCCACAAGAACCAATCTCTTATGGAAAAGTGTTTATGGTAGAAATATAATTTAGAAAAATGTATTAATGATTCTAATTCTTTAAATATGTCCCTGTTAATGTCGCGAATCATATTTCGATCAAGATACAACCTGACACTGACCATACTAAGACTAAGTAAATTTGAATTTCGCGGCCTACCACTACCCATTCACTATCGAGAATGAGGTGAACCGACAGAAAACCAGGGTAGTCAACTTAGCCCACAGAATAAACAAGCTGAAGAGCAAATGGTTCAGCCATATCAATCGTAGAACTGATGACCGTCGTAGTAGAGGTGTTGTTGAGTGGAGACCGCGTAGCGGCAATCGTTATGTAAGGTCATCGCCTTCACGCTAGGTGAAACGACGATTTTCTCAGGGTGGCTGGTAGCAGCTCTATGAGAGTAGCCCAGTAGTGTTAAATGGATCGCGACTCGGAAAGTCTATGTCCAGCTGTGGACTTCTTTTCCCAACTATATTGGGGTCGGCTTCCAGTCTAACCGGATGCCAATATCAATATATTACATGGAGCGACTGCCTGTCTGACCTCCACAACCCAGTTACTGGGTAACACGATACGCCTTGGTAAGAATGGCTGTCAGACTTTTGGGCTTCTGACTACCCGTAACGACTGTCAAAGATCCAGGAATGACACAGCCGGGACGAACGGCTTAACGTGCTTTCCTAGGCACGGAGGGGTCACGGTATGTAAAGATGGTCACCCATCTACAGACCAACCGCGGCAAGCGTAGCTTAATCTGATCGATCGACCTTTGCTGCTGTTATTATTTAGCCACGGACCCCTCCAGCTGTGGATTTCTTGGTGATAAAAATGAAAGGAAAACATCGTCAAGAAAGTAGAACTTTATCGTTTGTAGTCGCTAGATTTTGAGCGTTCTATAAACTCAAAGGATCCAATTAACGCTTCAGTAGGTATGCACTAACAAATGAAACCAGTTATACTGACCTATGTCAAACTTACTTAAGAGCCTATACTACCTCAAATGGCTTAGCATGATCCTCCGTTATGTCGAAAATTCCGCAGCATTAATTTTAAAATAAATATATACTAAAGTTGAGGATTAATGTAAGGTCTTATGTTAGACGAAAACACGATTCCATAAAATTTTCTCGATAGAAAAAAATTCCAAAGTTACCTCCAAACCGAACAATAAACCGCTGGTATTCAAAAAATACTTCAAATTAGATCATGAAACTTTGCATACTAACTGAACTAACTATAAAGCAGGTCTTATGTTAGTTAGTTTTTTTGAATTAGGTACCTTTATTTTCACCGTAAAAAGCAAATACCTAAACTATTGGCGCTGCCTCCCGCCCAGCACCGAACTCTGTCTCGCTTTCACACAGTCCGCGAGCAGTATCGTGCAAGCGAGATAAAGAGTAAATTTTAGCTGAGGTAGTATAGGCTGTTAAAATAAAAAGGCTATGTCTTCACTGGTTCCTCTGAAGTATTTTTTTTATATTTCTGTTTGTAGGGTACTGGAGGCTCAAGCGTACTGGCCGGATAGCTTGCGAGCGTGCTACGGCCGTCGCACCAAGTATGGAGACTATTTCAATGGTCTTCATGGCAGTGAGAACCTCGCTGAAGCAGTCCGAGAGATTCATTTCTTCTTTCCTAACAGTAAGTTCTTACCCTTACGTTCCTTTGACCAACTCGTAGTGGCTGTTGAAAAAATATTGTTGCACTGTTCGCTCCAAGGCTTCGACTTCGTAGGTGTTATGACCATGGAAGATTTTGCCTATTTTGTATTACCATGGTTGATTATAAAACTACTAACAGCGTCCCGCGGTTTCACGCATAAGTGTCGATCCCGTTCGAAAGACACGTGGCGCCATCTATTATCATAATAACGTTATTGTTGTTTTCCTCGGGAACAGCACTTTTTTCGGGATGAAAGGTACCCCCTATGTCCGTTTCTGTAGTGGTTTAAGCGTGAAAAGGTAACAAACAAAAAAACTTACTTTCGCATTTATAATATTATTTGGAGTTAGGATAGTTATTATAAAACTATAGTTAACAACACTAATTATTTATTGTTAGCCTACGTTGCCCCAATGCAGGGCTCATCCCGCCATCTTCCCCTGGGTCTGCCTCGATGTCACCTGACGTTTTCTGGGACCCACATGGTGGTAGTTTTGGCCCATGACTAGTTCGACATGCGACAAACGTGTCCGACCCAGTCCCACCTAACAACACTATGCAATTCCAAAAAACTTTTCAAAACTTTTCGAGTGACAAAATAATGTCAGTCAGCGACGATACAAAGCGCGGCAGTACTTACATAATTTTGAAATTGCCTTTGTGGGGGTTATTATGTTATATCAGGAAGACTACCGAAGCACAAACTTTTTCTGGTTTACCTGTACCTACAAGAGTAAATCAGTTGTTATACCAACAATTTAAAACTTATCTTCTTCCCACAGTGATAGTAGGGCCGCTCGTTCGTAAATGGCAAGTAAACGACTATATACAGAAGCACTTGACGCCGACCTTACTGCCAGCTTTGACGGCGTTGGCACACGAGCGACCAGCGGAGCCCATCCTATGGCTGGCCGAGCATCTCCGAAGGCATAACCCGAACGAACCCGAGCTCGCGCCTCAGCAGCCGGAGCAAAGGGACGACCAACGATGTCGTACACCTAAGCCCTCCGAAGAATCGCTTGTCAAATAGATTCTTGTATTTCGTGATTTTTTTTAGTAGCAATAGCTTTATTTGATTAATAATTTGGCATGTTACTGGTATTTTTGTTTTTTGCAAAAATGGACTTCGTCTTACAAAGGTGTTTGTTGCTTGAATGTGCACGTGGGCCCAACAAGAATAATAAGAACTCATCGTTGAAACGCTATAGTACAAGTCACTATGTGTTAGACGTGCTCGGTGCTGGCGTATCGCCTAGTGTACAGTCAACAGTAAAAGTAGATGATCAAAATCAGAAATTCAATACTAATGAACGGAGTTCGCGTCAGAACTGTGTGGCGTCGAAGTACTACTACTTACTACGTAGAATACTTTTGAATCACTCCGTATTGAATTTCTGACTTTGATCATCTACTTTTGCTGTTGACTGTACCTCCGACATTTTCATTTCTAGGCATCAGAAATCTTTAATAGTGAACATAGCGCTGATTATGCTGATCAGCCTATAATGATCTTCTTGATATTTTACTTTGTAATAACATCTATGTAATACATATGGAATGCAATAAAGAATTCAGTATTGAGTAATGTTCCCACTGCTGGGACACAGGCCTCCACTCTATGAGAGGGAGTGGGCCATAATCCACCACGCGGGCCCAGTGCGCGTTCACAACATCACAATAAAAACATATAATTTACTTTTCCCAACTTTATTTATAGAAACAGTTTACAAATGAGCTATCACAGGCGTGTAACTACAATGTCGTTGCAAGTATAATAAAAATAAGAAGTTAATTATACTGGTTACTCATGACGGTTACAAATTGTCAAGAATTACGATTAACTTAAAAAAAACTAAAATCAAAATACACTTAAAATCATGTTTACTTCGGAATGCCGTTTAGATAAATTCTCACTTGATGTTTTTTTCTAATATATATTCTGCCGGTTCACAATTAATAAATATTTTTACGTGAGATATTCAAACAACATTTTGAAGCAACAGCTACAAGAAACAAAACGTGATTGTGACTATTTATTTTGCATATAAGTACACTTCTCCGCGTCATCGTTTTATTACAAAAATACTTTCCTATTTTTCCAATTATTATTTCATTACTTTTAACAATTCACATAATTTATTTTTAGTCTTTTCACACTTGCTTGCTTTTTTTTTTTGTTTTTTGTGTTTGGGGCTGGTGGAAAATGTCCTGAAACAGTGCCTCCAATAATGATAAATGGTGTACCGTTATCGAGAGTGCACTCTTTCAAGTATCTTGGGCATGTTTTGACCACTAGCCTCAAGGATGATGACGATATCGAGAGAGAGCGGAGGGCACTGTCGGTCAGAGCGAATATGATTGCCCGCAGGTTTAAGCGTGCTTCTACAGAGGTTAAAAAAACACTTTTCAGGGCCTTCTGTTCCTCATTTTACACCTGTAGCCTGTGGGTACATTTTACGCAAAGATCGTACAGTGCCCTTCGCGTGCAATACAATAATGCTTTCAGGGTGTTGATGGGGCTGCCTCGCTTCTGTAGCGCATCAGGGATGTTTGCGGAATTGCGTGTTGATTGCTTTTATGCATTAATGCGTAAAAGATGTGCGTCCTTGGTGCGCAGGGTGCGAGCCAGTTCCAACAGCATCCTGGGAGTTATTGCGGATAGGCTGGACTGCTGTATTGTAAGTCGTTGCTCCAGTATCTCAGCTGGACTGCGGAAGCAATGATTGTTTTGGTGTGTTTGTGTAATTGTTGTTGTAATTGTATCACTAACATAGTTGTAAGTTTATTTTATTGTTACTAACACTGTATGAGTCTCATAGTTACTTGTAATAAAGAATTTATTATTATTATTTATTTATTTATTACACGGATTTGGTAGAAAAAAATCATGACTTAAGTAAAATTAATATTATAGGAGATTACGAATATCTGCTAAACACCGGAGTGCGGACCTGAAATAGAAAAACACATTATTATAGGTCGGCCGCTTAACTGAGACGTTGCCTGATTTAGCTGCGCGGTGCGGGAGGGGTGATAGTTGTCACAAGTTGACGAGTCACTGAGCTCTAGCATCACGTCACCACACTTAACAATTAATTAACTTATTAGTTAATTATTAATGCATTATAAATTGCATTATTGCGTGCATTATTAATTACTAGCTTCTGCCCGCGACTTTGTTCGCGTGGAAGTCGTAAGACATCACAATATTTTTAACTACAAACATTTCGTCAAAAATAACATACCAACTTTAACTGGGAATAAAATAAAAAAAACATACTTCGTCTAAGACATGTACAGTCAACAAAAGAGTTAGGTATGCAGGATCGTCAGATATAGTTGAAGTTTAGTAAGAAACCGATGGATGTTGTCGACTGAAATTTAATTTGATAAATGAGCTGTTTGTTTTCTATTAATAAAATAAAATTTTATTCGAGAACATCCATCGGTTTCTTACTAAATTTAAACTTTATCTGACCATCCTGCATACCTAACTCTTTTGTTGACTGTACATGTATGGCTCAAAATGCTCTAAATGGTGTCAACTATCACCCCCCTTAAGGCGAAATGCGTCACAAAGAAGATGTTTTGACGCATTTCGCCTGCACGCAAAACCAATTTTTGTCCTCAAAAACTACAAATTTACCAAATTTTTTTTCATGATTATTAAAATTGAAGATTTTCTTTAGTGAATTATGGGGGCCAAAACACGATTGACATAATTTGACTCGATACAAAAAAATCGCAAAGTTTCCTCAAAATTAGCCTTTTTTATGAGAAAAACCAGTTTTATTCGATTGTAATTAAAGCAATTTCAATAAAATTTCGTCTATACGTTCACCATTAAATATATTAGGGGATTATGGGTTTATTTTAATGTAACAGAGCAAATAGAATTTTAAAAAGAAATATTTATAAAAAGCGTGCGCGCAGGACGGACATCCCACCGCTCCCGCAGTCCGTCAGTCGGCCGCAGCGCGTCTTAGAGAGCACCCGTGTACAACTTTATTGCGCCCGTTGTCGCCAACTATTCAAGCGAACATTGAAGTGTAAAGTGATACCTTAGTCGCAAAAATGGTAAATAAAAATAAAAAATATTCAGGACTGAAGCTCAAGAAGCTGAAATTGTTAAACTTGAATAGGTAAGTTTTTTATTTATTATCCCAAAAATTACCAATTTTGATATTGACGTACTAACTCTTATTTATTGTACAAGCACACAACATTCTTTTTGAAAGTCCCTTTACACAATATGCCGTGATAGCGTGTGCCTCTGTATTCCCTTGGATTTGTATGAACCCTCACCACACACGGCGTCGCGGTGGCGGCGACGAGTTTTGATAGGTCTTATCAAAACTCGCCGCCGCCGGCGCGGTGCGGCGCCGTGTTCGGTGGTTCATACAAATCCAAGAGTGACTGATGCTGCGGCATAATGTGTAAACGGCCTAATAAAGATAGATAATTATGGTCTAAAACTTTCATGTAGGTACCTACACCCCAATAGCATTATTTATACAATGGTTTATTATTATGTTTTTACAGAACTCTTATCAACACTGAGTCTGACATTGCGGAGTTGCCAGCTGACTCACAAGGAATGAGTAAAGCCGTCACACCACCACAAGTGTCAGAAACATCTGATGGGGCAGTAGTATAACTTCAATCAGTATCACCCAAGTTTTTTGAGTAAGTTTGCTTACTTATCTACTTATATTAGTATACCCGCCACGTCTGCGGAGTTTCGCTAGCTAATTTAATTTAACCCTGTGTACAGTGTGTACTAGAGAAAGCCTTTGAAAATACAAAGTGTTTTTTTTTATCCCATAACTCTAGGGGGTCATTGTACTCATCATTATGAACAACTACTATGGGACCAAACCTAAAATCGCGAAAAAGAAATCAGCTGTTATATTTTATATTCGCATAACTCGTCAAAATGTAGGGAATACCAAATTTTTTTTCGCGATTTCGGGTTTGGTCCTGTAGTAAAAGTTGCTCATAATGATGAGTACAATGACCCACTATATTTATCGGATATCAAAAAAAAAAAACGCGTAGGTATAATTTGTATGTTAGAGGTCATCAATAGGACTAAAAACCGGTTTTTATCAAAAACGTTTTTTGGCGGTCTTTTTATAGTATATTGGGAATGAAACTTCAAGAAAACCGGTTCTTTAAAAACCGGTTCTTAACACGTCACGTGTATTTTTCATTACTTACTAGCTTCCGCCCGCGACTTCGTCCGCGTAAAATTTCACCCTCCCTCATTCACCCTCTTAGGGGTGGAATTTCGAAAAACCCTTTCTTAGTGGATACCTACTCTTCACAAAGAACACACCCAAATTTCTTGTCTCTAGGACCAGCGGTTTAGGCTGCGCGTTGATAAGTCAGTCAGGACTTTGAATTTTATGTAGAGATGACGTCATGAATACGACTAAAAACCGGTTTTTATCAAAAATCCGTTTTTGGCGGTATTTTTATAGTATATTGGGAATGGAACTTCAAGAAAACCGATTCTAGTTAAAAACCGGTTCTTATCACGTCACGTGTATTTTTTTATTACTTATATTTATTTTGGCACATTGAGGGTAGACTTTATTCTTATAAGTAGGTTACAAGTTACCCAGCATGTAGCGAAAACGCACCACCACTATGAAGTTAGTTGTTGAAGTGAATAGGTTAATTTCATGGTATATTATGTTTTTCTTGTATTGTATAAATATTTCCATAATTTCAGCACCCATGAAAAACTACTGGATACTGACGGTACAGGAATGGTCTCACTACAACAGCTACCAGAAATATCCGATGCGGCACATGTGAACCTTCAGTCGCTGTCAATCACACCACCTGTGATGATATTGCCGAGTAAGTTTACTCTACAGTGAAATTGTAATTTTGTTTATGCTAATGTAATACAGTGTGAGTCTTCATAATGTGCACATAACGAAATGAGGGAAACATAGCTTAATTTTATCGACGAATAAAAAGTAATTTAAAAAAATTAAACCGACTTCAAAAAGAAATTAACTCAAAATTATGAAATAACTTTAATTTCGGAAGTCGGTGTCTTGGGATCTGTATTTTAGTTTTTTGCCACCGACTTCCGAAATTAAAGTTATTTCATAATTTTGAGTTAATTTCTTTTTGAAGTCGGTTTAATTTTTTTAAATTACTTTTTATTTCGTAATTTTTAGTTTCTGCACTAGAATTTGACCAAGGTTTTGAGATGTTTTCCCTTTGGCACTACACCCGTAGCTCTTATCAATAAGCCAGGCCGTCACACTTACACGTATTAGTCCATATCTTGAAAATTACTGAATCGATCTTGATGAAATATGCACTGTTCCCTAAGTTGAAGAAAATGTAAGCCAATAAAAAAAAAATGGTCACGTTCCGATTAATAGTTCCGAAGATATGCGTGGACAAACATACATACATACATACATACATGCATACATACATACATACATACATACATACGTCTATGAAATTTTGTATATTTGTTTGGAAGCCCTAATAGATCATCATATGTGAATATAATGCAATTCCAATAATATTACATACATACGTATCGAATTGATAACCTCCTTTTTTTTGAAGTCGGTAAAAAAATATTTGAATAAATAAAAAAATATTTAAAAGGATCTTTACCTGCTAAAGTATGGTGATTGCAAGGCCTTTCTTTAACAGTTGATAGGAAAGTTGTGATTGAGTTATAAACATGGTATTTTACGTTTAGAAATCTGATACGATGGAGAATAATTTAAAGTAATAAAAAAGAGTAGGTAATCGGGGCTTTTATTGAGTAATTTTACATTTATACGCTTTTTTATTTCAAATGTTTCAGCGCCCAAGAAGACCTGCCCTATCAAGTGGAAAATGAGTGTGAGACAAAGTCTGTCAAAGAAATCACCGGTCGCAGAATTGTTGACGTGGTACATTTTTTTAATCAAAAACTATTTTTTTTTTATAATAATACAAAAGCTGTTATTTTTTATTGTTATTGTTATTAGAAACAGAAAAGCGTTTTTTTTTATAATAATACAAAAGCTGTTATACTTACCTGTTTTTTCATTTCTACAGAGTAATTTTTTTATCAACACCCAAATTTTCACAGGGTGTTCTACCCATGAATATGAACAACTTTTACTATGGGACCCTGAAATCACGAAAAAAATCTGATTCATACATTTTGGTCGAGTATGTATGTATTGAATTTTTGTAAGAAACAGCGGATTTTTTTTCGTGATGTCAGATTTGGTCCCATAGTGAAAGTTGTTCATATTCATGGGTAGGACACCCTATGAAAATTTAGGTAGTGGTAAAAAAATTATCCTGTGTAAGAACCGGTTTTTGGTAAAACCGGTTTGGATTCTATCTCTCATACCACAAAATACAGATAGGCAATCTACGTACAAAGTGCGCTCGAGCAACGCACACATAGACACCGCTCACGGACACGTTATCTCGGAGTGGTTGGGAGTAGTGCGAGCGCGGGTGCCATCCGCTTGAGACACGCGTCTGTGAAGTGGAAAAATGGAGCAAGCCCGATTTTTATAATAGTTACCTATTTTGAATTAGTATAAACGAAGTAACTTTTTTGTAAGGTAAATTCACGCCACCAATTATTACGTAAGTTGAAAACACGATTTTTTGTTTGTGTAGATATTGTGTTGTTTTTAGTGTTATTTGATAGGTTTAGATCTAAAACGGATAGGGCAAAATAAATTGTGTAAATAGGGTAATCCGTTTTGAAGTTATTAGGGGTTTTCGACAGTGAAAATTGACAAATGTCAAATTTTATTATGTTTTTGGTTCTGTAAACTTTTTGTATTGCAATACTATGTTTATTGTTTTGTTTTAATATTGTAGAAGAAGCTCAAACAATAAATCAAATAACTAGATACGAGTGTCACTACCACGATAGTTTTTTGTGTATAAGTCAAAGTTGACAACCCTAGCGCGACCGCCGAGCGTAGGTATGAAAATTGAAGTACACGCATGTGATTGCCTTCTGTACCATCTGTATTTTGTGCTCATACTTAGTTAGTACCCATTCATTTTCAAACAGCGAACTAATTGGGTTTGATAAAGGAACTCATAAGTAGTTATTTTATTATAAGAAGGCCAGTATTCGTAAGTAGATAGATATAATATGGTGCTATAAATAAATATAAAATAATATTGTAATTACCTAATTACAGTATTATGTATTATATTATGTACTTTAAATACCTACTGTGCAACTAGTACCAACTAAAACTGCTACTTGTCGCTACAGTCCGACCGCCGTATGTGCGACCCACTGCAGAAGTATTTTGGTTCACGAGAGAGGGTCGCGCTTACAGCGGTCGGACTATAGCTTGCCGGCCGAGTGCGGCAGAGCGCGGGGCCCCGCGCGCCGTTTACCCGTCCGCGTCTGCTTCACCCCCTCGAAACCTACGTGACTACGATAGCATTTCGCCTTAAGGCTTTGTATCCAGCTTCCAAACACCCTATAGTAAATTCAAGTCGCTTTTCGTGTCTATCGGTGTGACTGCCTTGACGTCGTTTCACGGGATGTCTGTTGACGGTGTTTCGGACATGTATCGTTAAGTGTATTGCTAACTATTTTGTTGTTTTTTTTATATTTTTGCTATGTTTTCTACAAGCTCTGTATACAACTATTTTAGGTGGAAACGACAAAAAAAAAAACAGTATACACAATGTGTAGAATACATGTTTTATACACGTGTAAACGCGGCGTAACGCGTTTGCTAATAATATACAAGTGTACTCACACAGTTAGTTCCTCTTCTCCCGGTACATATGCACGTAGGCGGCGTCGGAAGTCGAGCACATGCCGATCTTCTTGCACACGCCCTTCGTGCCGAACTGTTCGATCAGGTGGATGATGCTGTCGCCGTAGATTTCCATCATCGAGTGGCACTGGTCAAGGAAAACATAACATTGGAATAAGTATAATACAGGCTGGATATCTTGAAACTTTGCACCTAGCTGTGCACCTAGCTTTAGACGTTTCATAAGTGCCCATGTAGGTTTGGTTTGGTTTGGTTTGGTGAATTGAAATATTTTGATTTGATTAAAAAAAAAACCGTATTCATTTGGAAATAAAGTTGAGAATCAGTTTCGCTATTTGTTTAGCAAAAATGTTTTGCTTTTACATGCCAGCGACATTGAAACATTCAATGTTGCCTAATATGTTACACAAAAATCTTTCGTATCCGTAGAGTATGGAAGCTTTAGAATCTTTGCACCTACTTAAAAATAATTTAAAGGAAAACGGTCTCCTCTAGGATTTGATCAATTGCTGGCCTTTACAAGTTTCGTATACATAGTCTCAAAGTTGTAGTGCGTTTCAGTCATTAGTGCAAGATGTATATCGTTATGATCTATATGTCATAACGATATACCTATATCGTTATATCATTGATGACTGCCAAACCATAAGAAACAATGTGAAATCAAAATCAAAAGTCATTTGTTCAAATTCGGCTGATAATCGCATTTATAATATTAGTATAGATTCGGAATTATACAATACATATTTTCTCTCTTTATATTTCCGCGAGCATTAGCTACCCTTTCATAATAATAATTGGAACCCAATTGAGGTTACAATATCAGGTTCACATTTTATTCATTGAACTCTATGGGGTGTAATGTAGGTCACACATGTAATTCATATTAGGCAATTTATCAAATGTGTATCTAGGTCAGTTGTGACGTTTGAGGGGTGAAAGTGGATTGTATGATTTATGCAGCTTCCCTATGTGAATATCATTTTTGATAACGTGCACACGAAATAACTTGCTGATTCAAAAAAAAAAAATAGATTGGTTGTTGTTTTTGAAGTGAAAACTTCTTTAGGCGTGTTGGCCATTTTTTGAGATGGGAAAAAACCAATGAACTCGCGCCACTGTTACCGTAAGCGACACCGCGCGTGTTTTGTTTATAAGACGATTAAAAAAATACCCGCTTCGGATGCGTTCGGCTGTCCTCAGGATGTACTCGGTTTTAATGTGATATAACCATATATATATATATGGTTTTGGTTGATATCCCCACGAGTCGTACTAAGCGCTTCTCCTCCACTTTTATTATGCGCACAGCCAAAGTGTGGAACTCTCTGCCGGCATCTGTGTTCCCGCCCACATTTAACCCGTCTGCCTTCAAAGCAAGAGTGAACAGGCATCTTCTGGGCACGCTCGTTCCATCATAGACCTCATCTATCGCTTACCATCAGGCGTGATCGGGGTCAAGAGCGGGCTCTTTTAGTAATAAAAAAAAAAAAAAAAATGTATATCCGATATGTCAGTGAGTGATGGCAAAGTATTCTGTTTGTGTTTTATTTTCACTTCTGTCGGCACTCCCGGAGTGCCATTGTTTTTTTTTTATAGCCTTTAAGTGTGTGTGTATGGAGCAGCGGTGGTCCAGTGGCAAATAAAATCAGCTGTTCCCTACATTTATGCTCGCATAACTCGTCAAAATGTACTAAACATATGATTTTTTTTTGCGATTTCAAGTTTGGTCCCACAGTAAAAGTTGTTCATAATGGTGCGTACAATGACCGCTTAAGAGGTTGTTAATGTTTTACCAATAACCCTGTATAAAATAAAGTCGGGTTAGTTACACCATTTTTAACTCCAGAACGGCTGGACCGATATGATCTTTGATTTGTTGGATTTGTCTCCGCCCCGAAGAGCAGAATAACTATTAAAACATGGGAAAATTACACTAAAAAAATAATAATGGAGATAATTCATTTTCTCATTGATTCTGAAGCGGTACGAAGTTCGCCGGGTCAGTTAGATTTTAATAAATAAGTCTATATTTGTTTACACTGCAGTACAAAGTGTACGTACTTACTATCTTCTAAAATATCAACTCGAATCTCTTCAAAGTAAGAGTGAACAGGCTTCTTCTGGGTAAGCTCACTCCATCGTCGACTTTGTCTCTGTCACCTCTAACCTAGACTAGAGTCAAGAGCAAAACCAATTCAAATAAAAAAAAAAAAAAAAATAGCTTATTTGATACTCACCCTGTCATTATACTTGGCTGGTAGGAGTGCGCAAGACTTCTCGACGACGTGCACGATGTTGCGGTCGACCCTGTCGTTGCTGAGCACTTTGTGTACCGCCAACACCACTGCCTCGCACACTGCGCAGTCTAGGATCTCCACTGTAGAAATATTTTTGGTGTAAGTAAGGGAGTGAGTGCGTACTGGAAGACGTAGCATTGGAAGGCCTCCCACAAGGTGGACCGACGACCTTGTGAAGGCCGCAGGAACTCCTTGGATGCGAGAAGCGCAAAACCGGTCGACGTGGAGGCTTGGGGGAGGCCTATGTCCAGCAGTGGACGTCTTTCGGCTGAAATGATGATGATGGCGAAGTAAGTGAGTAATTGTAAAGCACATTGTACACACACGTTGTGCTTGCCGTGAAAAACTACGGTTTATTCGCCGTGTGTAGGCACGGTGGTCAGTGTTGTATGGAGGACTATGGAAGCTTGTTGATAGACACGTTTTTTCTACAGGGCGGTTTATAAAGGAATTAGAACAAACTTTGCCGCAAATAAGTGTAGTCCCTGAGAATAACTCATTTCATATCTGAGTGATGACTACGTTTGTCGTGAAGGAGGAATCCCATTATTAATATACAGGGTCATATTAGATTACCTAGCCAAACTCCGCAAATGTCATGTGTATCGGCATCTAATGACAATTAAAACAAAATCGTCATTTTATCGTCATTAGATATCGATACCATCACGTCAGCGAAGTTCCTTTAGCTAATTTAATTTGACCCTGTAAATTATTATTGCACCCTTTTCCCTTAACGTCGTAAATTGCATCAAATATGTTACCAAATGGTGTAGTTTTTATTACTCACAAAGGAATTAAAGTTAATCAATATGTATGTATGTATGTGTTAATGTATGTATCTATAGTATTTTTAAGTCATATTAATATTCTATTGTATGTGTTTATATGCCTTGATGCCTGAAATAAATGGATAAATAAATATAGTAGCACATTGACCCCTAGGCAGTAGGCCACGCAGTAGTCTCGAGACCGCGCATTAAGTCATGGTGTTACAATGAAGTCCATTGCGCCGTTTTCTTGGCATTATAATGACATAGACATGATATTTATGAATAGTCGAGCTCATTGGGACGATAAATACCAATCTCAAAATAGAATGTCTCCTTCATCATCAAACAAGTGCTTCTTTATGAGTGAGTGAAACATTGCTGACTTTGTTACAGGAAAATACTTGAAACTACCAACAATTCAATACCCATACCTTTAGCAGTAGCCACACTGACGCTATCACAGAGCTTGAGTTCCTGGCACACCTGGTCCGGCTCCAGCTCCTGCTCCAACAGACTGATCACCATGTCGGCGTACTTCTCCACGAACTGGTCGCATTCAGAACGGACGGACTTCGGCAAGCGTTTGCATACGTTGAGCACTATGTTTTTGACTTCATCCTGGATGGGAAATGTATGATGTTAGAATGTTAGTAGGTACTGCCAAAATTGTCGAATAACTTTTGATCGGTATTGATAATGTAAGCTAAGAGCTAAGTAAAGGGCCGAAGCGTGCCGGGTCAGCGGGATTGACCGAAAGGGTTACCGCTGGCCCGGAACATAAAGGGCTAAAGAAGGAACATGGGTGGGTTTTAGTCAGTAAGAGTCTGACACCCCATTTCCCACCCAAAAAAAAAAGCTAAGTAATGGAACACACTATACAATACGCTAAGAAGTGAAAATAATAAGAAATCACATCATCACAGTCATCATATTTTGACCGGCTTGTAATATGTATTGGAGTAAAACAAATTTTTTTTGAATCGTCCTATTGTGTCTCTTGTCACATCCACCAAACAAATACCACCAAATGGGGTGAATAGGGATGCAGGGGTGAATTGGGACAAAACTTTAAAAGCGATTTTATTGTTGAAAGAATACACTTTATTGCCGAAAAGAACACTTAATCGTTAATTATAATACAATAAACACATTAGACTATAATACAATAAACATATTATATCAATGTTAAAATCGCTTTTAAAGTTTCGTCCCGATTCACCCCTACCATCCCTATTCACCCCGTTTGACGGTAGATAAAACGCAGCTGGAAACATCGTGGGTCTAAAGCTGAAAACTGAACAGCTAGTTGAATAGATGTACACACCTCATTATGCTTGTCCTTGATCTCGTCTTGGATCTCTCTGAGCACAAACTGGCAAATAACACAGACAGACTTCTGCGACACTGGAGGGCTTACAGCGCGGCCGTTCACTGTGTTGTCGTAGATCTCGTTCGTTTCTGGAAATGTCACATATTGTATTTTAAGGGGCTTACATGATCTAAAGCGCGGTCACTGTCGGACTGCATAGAAAAGAAAGAGAAGCGCGATGACACAACCCTGGTAATTTATTACAAAATATGAAGGAATTATTTAATTACAAAAAATCTATTGTTTGGACTAAAAAATTAAAACAGTAGTGTTTTAGTATGTTGCTTGTAGAATAATCTGACAAAAAATCAGAATGATTGTATGTATATTAGTATGGTTTTTATTGTAAAAAGAAAGTTTTTAGAGGTATTTTCATGACTTTTTCTATCGTATCAAATTAGTTGTATTATGTTTTCAACACACTATCTACCTAGCATATATATCCTGAAGAATATCATATATTTTTCTGATTTTGTTTACTGTAGTCGATCATATACTTTTATTGTTTCTAAAACTTGCGTTTTTTGCGTTTAGGTCCTGTAAGCTGTAATGGAAACCATCAAAAATATCGAACTGTTAAAAAAATGAATGGTTCTAATTCTACGACACACATATGGCACGAAAGTCAGTCAAGGCTTCCTTGACACTTCCTGCCTTTTCAGAAGAACATTTATATTGTTGGCCAAAAACTTTTTAGAAGTTTTGATCCTGTTGTGCCAGAGACACGAAGAAGAAGAAGCAGAATCCTTATTTGTATCTTTGGGAAGGCTAAGATTGCTTTTAAATTAATGTTTAAGAGCAAGAAACTACATATAGCATAAGCAGCCCATAATGTTCCCACTGCTGGGACACAGGCCTCTCTGTGAGAGGGGGTGGGCCATACCCACAGTTCACCACGCGGGCCCAGGTGGATTTGTGGATGTCCCATGTCTTTGGATTTTTAGTTCCAGGACATGCCGGTTTGTTCACAATGGTTTCCTTCACTAGAGTGGTGGTGATGAATAATTTACACAAAATAAAGTGCCTGCTTAGCTTCGAACCCACGACCTACAGTGGCCGGCACGTAACTTGGCAAGGTTTTGGCGTAGTGGGAGTAAGTTAGCGCATGTACACTTAGTGCAACAAGAAAATGGTCACTTTTATTGTTTGTCATTATACTATGGTTATTGCCATAGATTATTTTTAAATATGTCTGTTTACAAGAAAGTTAAAGAAAGGGAAAAGGCATCTAACGACTCTTGCCAAGTTACGTGCCGGGGACTGTACAAACTCGTAAGTCGCGGTCACTGTTAACTATTAGCCTGTCATAATAAAATGCGAATAAAGAAAACATTCCTAAGACCCAAATGAATGTCATTAAAAAAAAAAAATTGTAGTGTTTTTTTTGGAAGTCGGTTTTTTTTTTGTTAAAAAGTTTTTATTTCTCGCTTTTTAGTGGGTCTATTTATAATTTATCTAAGTTGCAATAGCCTAATGTCAACTTGCCCATCGCCTTTTTATAAAATATTCCTTTTCTCGATGCAGGGACGTTAATTGTTGAGGAGTTCTCTTTTTATTAGTTTTTAGATTAGATGCTGATAATCCTGGCTGCAACATGTCAACATAGACTTATGTCAACATTGCATTGAATTTAAAATGAGCCCAAACACGACTATGGTGCTGTAATTTCAAGGTTTGTACTTTTTCTGATGCTCCTGGCTTCAGCATCAGGTCTTCGGTGTTCCTCAGTAACAGTACGTTTATCCACACATCGAGCCCTTTTCAATGAGCCTAAACACGATATATCTGCTGTTAGTTGTCGAGGAGTTAGGTACTCTGCAGACTATCCTGACTGCAGCATCAGGTCTTGACTTGATGATCATGAGACCAAATGTGGCAAATGCCCTATCAAACATCAAAACAATTTACTAAAACAGTCCTTGCCTGTTCGAGTAACTTCTTACTGTTAAGGAGTTGTACCTTCCATCATCAGCCCAGCTACCTGAGATGGTGACAACCATACACAAATACACAAGATACTTCATAAAATATGCGAAAAACAATAAGTGAGCCTATAAAATTTGAGGGTTGCCCTCGATTTCTCTAAGATCCCATCATTAGATCCTAACTTGGTGACAATGGGACCACCTCAGAACTATCTACTTTCGAACAAAAAAAGAATTTAGTCGGTAAAAACTACAGTAACCTATAGAAAAATTACAGAAAACCAACGTACCGATATCATGATCCTTGTTCACAGCCACCAACATGTTGGTAGGTAGTAGCGACTTTCCTCTGAAGTTGTTCCTGTCGGCCATCCGCTGCGGCTTCTCATGGAACTTGTCGATGGCACTGTGGCTGGTGATCTTCAACGGGTCCTGAGAATGAAATATGTATTTAATAATAGCCTCCCCGACCGTTTTCGGTTACGGTGGCCCATCTCAATAGAGATTAGCCAGGTACGCAGGAGATCACGGATATCGAGGGATATGGCATAGAGGCGTGGCGCGTGTCGCCTGCTGAAGATCAACCTGACCATGTGTTGCTATGCGCGACGGGCGTGGCGGCGATAAACACCGTTGTCATATGTTTGCATCGGAACGTGTAGTGTTAATTCGTATTTTTACAAAATGCCGAATTGTTCCGTCCTTTTTGCAAAAATAGAGCAATCACAACAAACCTTAAGACAAGTGGCGTGTCCTATCACCGGTAAGTAAAAAATCATTGCACTAATTATAATATTTATGGATTTTACCAATATTTCATTGTGAAATATTTTTGAGATAACATGAAAAAATTGCCTAGCAACGGACCCATGTCAAATTATGCACTAGTGATGCGTAGCGCTTAGATATGAATATCGATAATTGTTAGTTTTTCTAAATACGAAATTATATTAAGAACCTATTTTACAAGAATTAATACATTTTATTTCAGTTTCCTAAAAGATCCAGAAATTAAAAATAAATGGATAGATGCAACAGGCAGGGAAAATAATTGGTTTCCCTCAAACCAAACTGTAATTTGTTCTGTACATTTTAAAGAGAATTGTTTTATGTCGTCCGCGAAAAGACACATGCTTTTTGAGTGGGCTGTACCTACACTCAAATTAAGATACGTATATGAAACCGTAAGTTAACAATTATTAGTACAGCCACGTACAAAAGTATTATGCATGTTTACTAAAAAAAAATAATAAAAAAAAGACGAGGGATAGATGTGCTCACACGAGACATCACAGAAACAAATTTACCGGTGATAGCATACACGGCTGGGTTTGTGGCACATGCGCTTGTCAAGGAAGTGTAATATCTGTGTATCGGCGTTGCTAGCTACCGAAATAAATCACCATCACCGATTTATTAAACATAAAGACAGAGATGGTCTTGTTTGTCCCTCTGAGGATGTAGTAGTAATTTGTAAGAAGATAGAAGGGGTTATAAAGAAAACTGTTTTACCTAAAAATAAATTTCGAGTGACTTCAAAGTTCAAAAAGTCGTTGCTAGTTCCAAAAGCTCTTAGACACTTTGTCATCACCGATGGTGGCGCTTGTGTTGGATCATTCGGTTCCCTACAAAATGGTTGAGCTGGATGGTGCTGATACACGCGTCATGTTCGTGAACGAGCGCCGCGGAAGGTTGAGACTGGTCATCTCTTAACTGCCAAGGCTTATTTTTAATCTTATATTTTGGTTAGATTAAAATTGCTTGTTAATTAATTGGTAATTAATTATTAGGAACCTGGTTATTTTAATAAAAGTTTTTTTTAATGTTCAATAAGATAATTGAATTTTGGTTTTAACGATAGTTAAATAGTTTTAATTTTACGTAAGAGAGAAACTGAAGAAACGACTTATTTACTTATATGTCATTTGTAAACAAATATAATTTATATTATTACGTGATTTGGTTTTATTTGTTTTAAATACACCACATTGAAAAGCAGAAAAAATAAACCATACTAAATACACTGAAAACCCAAAAACACTTCTCTTTTTTGTAGTTGATTTTTATCGATATTTTTATCGATCAAATATTTCTATTAACCCATCTTCCCTAGCTGATGCTAGAATTGCATGTGTGCATTCAGTGACTCTATCTATACTTTCCAGTGCCCGCCCCTTTTGAGCATGTGTGCAATAAGATATCACAAAAGTGTTACGCTTGTTTTCTTGTGTGCGTGCGAAAAAAGCCGCCCCTTTTGATAATGTGTGCCGTTTCTATTTCTTTTGTTTTTGTGGGAGTTTCCGAGGCGGGGAAAATGTGGCGACACTTGAACTTGAACAAATATGCAGTGAAGGCATATCTCCGGATATCTATGCAGGAGATATTATAGTGCACAAGTGTGTGCGCAAACACAGGTGCACTCTCTGTTCCTTTACTCTCATAGTCCGATGGGACGGCAATCCGACACGACCGGGGAGAGTTTAGACGCAGGACCAACGGCTTTACGTGCTTTCCGAGGCACGGGGATATTAACCGGTTGAATGCCGTAATTACAGAAACAATTAAAAAGCCATTGTGTCTCGCGTGGATCTACGTTCTACTACCAAGGGTTAAACCGCCAACTTCCAAACTTAGGGCTGTTACTAAGAAATTCCTAATGGAAAACCCAATAACACTTTGTCCGACCCGGAAATCGAACCCAGGACCCCAGGCTCAGTAGTCGCGCTTGCAACCACGAGACCAACGGGGCAGTCAATACGTATTTATGGCTTAACTGTAGGTACTTATGAACATTTTAGTAGAAACATTATAGCCGAAACGAAAAGAAGAAGAATTGCTTACCTTGACCTCATCCTTGCACAGTTTGAGGTACACGCATATTTCCTGTGCATTCATGTCGGCGACCAACATCTCGACCAACTGTGGCGCGTATGTGTCCACGAAGTCGACGCATTCCGTGCGGAGTTTCGTCGAGAGATGCGTGCAAAGATTGTCGAGGGCCTGGCGGATGCTTTCCTGTGGAATGATGATTGGGTTAGGTTTCAAAATATAATACTACTACGTAAATAAATATAATCTGCATTCGCGATTTATTTGCTAAAAATGTAAACAAATATGAGTTTATGGAAAAATAACTTTAAATCCTACACAATAAAGTTCAGTTTACGCTACAACTTCAAACATTTTTATAACTTTTTGAATATTGCTAGTCACTCTGAAATCAACTTAATTAGCATTCAAATAAAGTTTTTTTTTTTAATAACCGAAGAAAAATTTTTACGCAACGATTATGATTATTATAAAACACAAAATGTCAGTAAATAATCATTGGTATTCAAAGACAACATACCTCAGTGCGGTTATTTTTGAGCATGGTCTCGAGTTGCTCAACAGCGAACAGGCACAGCGGGCAGTTGGACTTCTCCGAGTTGATGTCCACGCGCCGCACCTCGCCCGCCTGCGGGCAGATGCCGACCGCGGGACAAATCTGCCCGACAAACATACTTTGTAAGTTTTGAAGCTAAGTAAGATTACTAAATTAAAAGTTTTTTTTTTTTTTTTTTAAACGTTGCCCCACAGTAGGAATTTCTCCTGTATTGTGGGTGCGTTTACAAACATTTAAACTCACATACACAAACAGTTTATTCGCATCATGAACGAAGAGATAGCAGCCCTTCTACTCACGATAAAAAGAAATAATACTTATTGTAGTATAGAAAGCTAAGATAAACTGAGCGAACCTGAGCGTACCGAACGCTCCGAAACTGTAGGGAAAATGCGAGTTTCGATTCTAACCGGGTATATATAAGGAACGAATTATTCGTAATAATAAGTTCCTTCTTTATACCCGATCGATAACCTAGTAAGTATTGCTACTAGAGCCAGCAGTGTAATGTCGTGGCTGCAAGCCTGTCGGTCTTCTACAGACTGTGTTTCGGAGAGTGTGCGCAGGAGCTCCACGACCAGCAGGGTAATTGCGTAATACACTAACACACAGCAATGGGTGCTGCGTACCATCCGCACTTGTTTGATATCCCGACCAATAAGTACTCAGTGCTTTTCCTCCGCATTTATAATGCGCACAGCCAAAGTGTGGAAATCTCTGCCAGCGTCTGTGTTCCCTTCCACCTTTAACCCGTCTGCCTTCAAAGTCAAAGTGAACAGGCACCTTCTGGGACGCTTGTTACATCATAGGCCTGATCCATAGCTTTCCATCAGGCGTGATCGAGGACAATTTGTTGCCATTCTTCTACTTGGATATCTTGGATATGCTGCCTAATACATCCGGGTAGTCATACTTTTGATGATGTATACTCACGGTAGCTGGGTCGATCCTCTGTACCAACAATGCGACGATGGCTGGTCCGTATTGCGTCACGAATTGTTTGCATTCTCCGTTGACAGACTGCGGCAGTTTGTCGCACGCCTTGTCTACTGCTTCGAAGATCTCGTCCTGTGCAATTAAATATTTACTTATTAGCTCGATTCGATCGATGGTATAAAATAAATTGTTTATTCTGTAAATAGGATATTGGAATCACTTTTACGTCATATTATAAAAAAAAACCGGTCAAGTGCGAGTCGGACTCGCGCACCGAGGGTTCCGCACTAATTTGTAGATATGTAATTACAAATTTACGGTTTTCGGATTTTTTCCTTTACTTGTGCTACATGACTATGCGTCTTGCCAAATTTCATGATTCTAGGTCAACGTACGTCAAGTGGGATAGGCTTTGATTCCCTTGCGAGTGTCAAAATATGCGGCATAAACGGAACATAAACGCCTGTATCTTTTGATTGTGTTGACTTAGATGTTTAATTTTTTTTCATCTACAAATAGTTAATTTCAACTTGATAACTTCACGCGTTTCTGAGAAAAAAGGGTCTTCACAGACGGACAACGAAGTGATTTTATAATAATAATCATTTTTTTTCCGGGTTTAAGGGTTCCGTTTTTCCTTTTGAGTTACGGAACCCTAAAAATAAATAGATGTAGTCGACAGACAGACACACTTTCGCATTTATAATATTAGTATGGATAACAACTGCAACTAAGGCTTGGCAGCTATTTTGTACGTACCTCAGTTCTAGTGTCGCTGATCTCAACTTGCAGGTAGTGTAAGAAGTACTGGCAGAAGGAGCAGGCCGCCTTCCCTTGTGGCTGTGGCATGGACACGAACATACGCTCAATTGGCAGAGGAACTATTTCCGCTGGGAGGACGCGCACGTTGGTTTGTTTGGCGATAGGGATGCGGGCCAACTGTGGAGGGAGTGAAGACGAGATTACTAATTAGCAATGCAGAAGTTTGAAGGTAGATTAAAGCTAGATTAAGCGAACCTATACGTCTACACTAAATCTATACTACTAATAATAAAGCTGAAGAGTTTGTTTGTTTGAACGCGATAATTTCTGGAACTACCGGTCAGATTTGAAAAAATCTTTTGCATTTGATAGCCCAATTCTTGAGGAAGGCTATAGGCTATTTAATATCACGCTATGACCCTTAGGACCCGAGCAAAAAGAAAAAAAAAGTCAATTAAATTTTAAAAAGAAAAAAGAACGCTAAGCGAATACGAAGTGTTGCGACGGAGTGGGGGTACAATAAATTTCACGCGGACGAAGTCGCGGGCAGAAGCTAGTAAAAAATAATTTTAATTTTTATACTGACAGGAACTAAATTAACACTAGTTTTGCTTACACATTTCTTCAGCAACAGTTTGACAGATTATGATGATTCAGTAACAATTGGTTTGGGTCTAGTTTTTGTTACTATGACCATAGAACATATCATCACAGTCTATACATCATACAGTCGTTCGACGAAGCCGTCTAGACAGAGCAATCGTGCGGGGTGTGAGGGGCGAGACGCGGGAGGTGCGAGCCCGAACTGCATACTGCCACCGTGTTAGTAGTTCGGGACATAACTTTCAGGGTTGATGATTTCGACTTTTCGGTACTTATTGATTTTATTATTGGGATACTATTTTCAAAAATGTAATGGTACACATTTTATTTAATTTTTAATTTATGAAGACAAATACAGAGATACGACATGTAACATTTGAGTGCTTGCTTATTTGTTTAGTTTTTCTAATTATTTTACTTTTCTTTTCAACTTAATTTTTTTTACTTGGCATTTCCATGGCTTTTGAGGACGCTAAAGCCGATAGTGCAGTCAAAACGAAAATCCAAAATGGCGGCTGCAAAAATTTTCAAATTTTTCAACATGGGTGTCGTTTCCAAGAATTTCAAGGGTGCTGACAACGAATATGAGGTCATAATCAAAATTCAAGATGGCGGCTGCGAAAATTTTCAAATTTTTCATCATGGGTGTCGTTTCCAAGGATTTCGAGGGTGCTGACAGCGAATATGAGGTCAAAATCAAAATTCAAGATGGCGGCTGCGAAACAATGTAATTTTTCATCATAGATGTCGTTTGGCCAATTGTTTGAAAATGGGACTGCGACACTATCTGATGTAGAAAAACTTATGTTAAGTAGAATAATTCCATTCGTAATAATGGTCAAACTCAGCGGTCGTAGGTACCAGTCATCACTCCAGTTTCCTCATCAATCTAGGAAAAAAATAATTTTCAAGTTTTACTTAATATTCCTCATTCCCTTTCAATATAGTGTACATTATTCTACTTGTCAAGCCCTTGCATTTGATACTTACCTATATTGAAGGAGTTGTGAAAAAAAAAATGTAATTCGCCATTTTGTGGTGGCGGCCATCTTGGATTTGAAATTTATCATAGTGTATAGTATTCCACTACTCAAGCCCTTTCATTTGATACCCATATTGAGGGAGTTGTGAAAAATTATGTAATCCGCCATTTTGTGGTGGGGGCCATCTTGAACCGATTTTCATCAAACATAGCTAAGAACACTTCTGACTAATTCACCATCGGTTCAAAATCGGTTCATCCGTTCGGGAGCTACGATGCCACAGACAGACACACAACACACAGACACGTCAAACTTGTAACACCCCGTCGTTTTTGCGTGGGGGGTTAAAAAGACGATATTTTGATAATTGTTAATTATTGTTTATGATAATAGTAATGTTGAGGACGATGTTGATCTCAAATAAATAAATTAATATTGTTTACTTGAGACAAGTGACAACCCTAGCGGTCACGACAATGTCTAGACGTTGTCGGCATTTACCACGAGATCAAAGGCGTCGACCTACTGTATGGTTTTTATACTGTGATATCATTGTGGAGCCTAACATGTGGTAGGCACTAATTGCAACAAGCTAAATACATAGTTTTACTTTGAGCTGCAACTTCTAATCAATGACGTTAAGTATCGCTGAAAATTTAAAAAAAAAGTTAGTTTAACCATCAATTCAATGCAATTTCTCACCTTATCAGAGGCAGCATCTTTGTTATCGTCACCAATCAGCTTCTTGGAAACAGTCTTAACAGCCAGCTCTCCTGACATCAATGGAGCGATAGGTTCATCCGTCTTGTTGCCACACACGCCAATCATAGCGCATAGAGCGTTGGCTTGTAATTCTTCGACTAAGTACTTGTAGATGAGGGGGTAGTACTGTTCGGCCAAATGCAGGCATTCGTTTTTGAAGTTGCCTGTCTGTTTGCAGAGGCCTGCAGGAAAGAAATATTGTAGTATTAATTATGATGCCTGCCTAGCCTTTTCTCAACCTTGTTGGGGTCGGCTTCCAATCTAACCAGATGCAGCTGAATACCCGCATTTTACATGGAGCGACTGCCTATCTGACCTCTACAACCCAGTTACTGAGTAACACGATACCCCTCGGTAAGACTGGTTGTCAGACTGACGACTCTTAAGAGCGTTTACGCCGAACGGCATTTCATACAAACTTTCAAGCCCTTGTTTTCCGAAATGAATGAACCGATTTTAATGAAACTTCATACGCATAAGCAGGATACAAAGGTCTAAAAAGTTAGTAGAGAACATTTTCGAAATGTCTTATTTAAAAAAAGATAACTGGAAATCTCTGTTTCTATGAAAAGTTTAAAATCGGTCTAATTTGGCTGTAACACTATTTTTCGAAAATGTTCTCTGCTAACTTTTTATTCCTTTGTATCCTGCTTATGCGTATGAAGTTTCATTAAAATCGGTTCGTTCATTTCGGAAAACAAGGGCTTGAAAGTTTGTATGAAATGACGTTCGGCGTAAACGCTCTTAACGACTGTCAAAGATCCGCGAACGCCAGCCGGGACCGGTATGTAAAGTCACCCATCCACGGACCGACCTAGGCAAGCGTAGCTTAACCTAATCGATCGACCCGTGTGGATGTTATTTTTAGCCAGAGCTCCTTTAGTATTAATTATGATGATAACAATTACGATTCTTTCGTAATCCAGCTGTATACTGGTATTCCGTCTCTCTCTTTTACAAAAGTCTCAAAAAGATGTTCACGAAATGTGTGATGGCAAACTCAATTTTTTGACACTAGACTAATTACATTTTAAGATTATGATAGAATCAATTTTGCTGTGGAATTTGTTGATTTCGTGAATAGTTATTTTTAAACCCTTTCTAAATGAATTAGAATTAACTTAGCGTTTACTTTGAATTTTCTTTGTTGACAATTTGAGACCGTTACCTTTCAGCACCCTGTAGAACTCGATTTCAGTGGTGTTGGCGACCATGACGTCACGCAGATGCTTGACCAGCTGTTCACACAGTTCGCAAGGCACGTCACTGTCGAACAAACATACAATCAAATTAGAACAAGAAAATATTTAAATCATGTTCACAATGTATCACGATGTTGTTTTGGGGTTTTTACCTGTCTTGACTTTTAATGTATTTAATTGTATGTAATTTTAATGATGAATGTGAAACTATGGACTAGAATTTTATAATGTCTGAAATAAATAAATTATTATTTTTTCAATATTATAAATTCGAAAGTAACTCTGTCTATCTGTCTCTCTGTATGTTACCTTTTCACGCCTAAACTAATGAACGGATTTCGCTGAAATTTGGCAGAGAGATAGATTGCATCCCGGGGTTGGACATAAGATTGTTTTTATCGATATACCTCGCGGTCGAAGCCGCGGGCGGAAGCTAGTCCCGGTTTCAGTCGGCTATTTGGAAGCAACAATAGTGGAGGACCTCGGGGATCACCCTTTTGAGGAAAGAACTATATCAGCTTTCTTTGACTTGTCGCGACAGACGGCAAACATGCATTAGTGGACTTGTAGCCGTAGTACTACACGCTACTAGAGGGCGTAAATACTGTCTTGATACACAACGCTACCTAAAATTTTCATAACATGAACATAACATCACCCAAGTAGTCCTCAAAAGGTTAGGCAGAGGTGTACCTATACAAGGTGTAACAGAATAAACGCAAGTCCTGAAAGTAGTTCGTTCATAATTGATTACTGAATCAATTTCGGTAACATTTAAGATAGGTATTTTTTTTTAAATTATGTATTTTTCCATACTGATCGCCGATTGAGTCAAAGAAAATTAAATCTTATGTCAAGGCAATAAGACTCAATTTTGAATGCATAAAGTAATGATAGGGTCAACACAATTTACTTAATAAAAATAGTTGGCTTTAAAAAAAAAATTGTTTTGATCATTGTATTATGCTTTTAACTCAATACTCTAATTGCGTTCATTATGTTACGCATTGTATAGTATACCCACATTCCGCTAGTTATGTTTTTGTCCAATGTAATAGGGGTGAGCCTATTGCCATAAAATGGGTACAAATCCAAGACTTCCGGCTGCTACTAATAAATTCCTGGTGGAAAAACCCTTTGAACAGCCTGGGAATCAAATCCAGGACCTCATGTTCAGCAGTAGTGCTTGCAGCCAGACCAACGAGGCAGTCAACCATTTTAGTTTTCTAGTTATTTATGAAGGTGACTTACTCAGTAGGCCTGAAGTCGGTAAACTGTGCAGGGAAGGTAAACTCGTCGTGTTGATGGAACTTGTACGCGCACTGTCCGGTGACGTGGCACATGCTCTGAGGAGTGAAGTCCTGCTTCACCGCCTGCACTATGTTCTCGTAGTACTTGAACACCAGCATCGCGCAGGAGTCGGACAGGGAGTCCATCTTACGGCACATCTGGGGAAGATTAATTGAAAAAGTGTATACTAATGTTGTTGTTGTGTTGTTGTTGTAGTTGTTGTTGTAGTTGTTGTTGTTGTTGTGTGTGTGTACAAGTTTTTTTAAGTTAATTGTTACTATTTCTTCGTTTATGGCAATTAATATTCCAGCAGCAATAACACTTATCTATTCCTTTGTTAATGTGTTGTTTTGTAATAATTTTTGATATAATTTTTAATTTAGATAAGTAATACTTTTTAATTTTATATTTTTTTGATTGTAATTTGTAATCTGGTTAAATTTTATATGGGTGTGTACCTGAAATAAATGATTTGATTTGATTGTTGAATATCGTAGTGATTTAGCAATCATTCGACACAATTCACACGATACCTTCGTGTTAGACGGGCTTGACTCTCGATTGAAGTGAAAGTGGTAGTGTCGCCTCTGATCATAATTACCATACATTGTAAAGAAATGAAAGGAAGAAGGCACGTAAGCTGGGCCTAACATGTTACCCTCGCCCCCTTTCTGTAAGAGGAAGTGGATGTAATGCACCACTAGAGATCGGATATTCGGATGCATATTTACCTAAATAGAATTTTTAGCTGTGAAAGTATGGAAGCGGATTCTTAAAATATTTTTTCAGTAAAAATGCATAACTAGTCAGGTGTAAGTATATTATGGAAGGAAGTAACTAAATAAATAAAATTATTCTAAATATTATGTAGTCCGTTATCTTATCTTGACGTTGTTTGCTATTGCAGTTTGGTATCTACCTACCTACTTTACAATATAAGGTAGGTATAGATATGAATCCGATTCTATAGTAAGAAAAAAAACACAAAATTCCGGAATCGATCGATACAAAAGTGCATTCCATAGTCAGAAAAAAACACAAAATTCCGGAATCACGGGATTTTTACGATCGATACAAAATTGCATTCCATAGAAGCCAACATCTCAACTTTAGGTGAATATGCATCCGAATATCCGATCTCTATGCACCACACAACGTCACCACAATTAATTGTTAGAGCTTAATTGTTACTTACAATTATAAAGGTATTTTAAACCGAGGGATTGCCAGTCGGCTCGAAAAGAAATACAAGCTGAAAATAATAACCAACAAGTATTGCTATTAATAATTTTGTACCTGCAATAATCCAAGAAGGAAGTCTTCATAGCTGGTGGTATCGAACTTCTTCCTCAACACGCCGACGGTCCGCTGACAGTTGTTGCATTCCACACGCAGGCTCATTTGGGTGTACTGTAACAATGTAAACATGACGAATTTAATACTTGTTGGATTTAGAATCTTATTTCTAAGACACACGGTTTCTATTTCATTTACAATGTGTTTTGGACATTTTTATTAACATTTGTGTTTGTGAAATTAACTAAATTCACATTTAGTTTGGTTACAAAATGCTCAAGTTTATGTGATCGCGTGTACCAAAAGGTCTCGATTCGATTTCTGGTTAGTTCATTGTACGAGTATATGCAGATAGAATTTCGGAAAACTGAGTTAGAAGAAAACGTTTTGCATGGGGTTGTAATATCATCGTTTGTGAAATCAGAGTCTAACAAAGGAAACAAACGTAAGTACATGAAATAATTTACAAAATGTGAATGTTATAGACATTTATCGGCACAATAAAACATTCATTTGCAATATTTACAAACGTGGCGTGATGGAAGGTCATGCCGTCTAATGTTATCGCGATAACCTGATAATAATGTCGATATGACATAATTTGTGACTAATGTGAACGAAAGTACTGTTTCGCTGTTTATTGATTTAAGTAACACATCAATGTACATGTTTTACTGCAAAAAGTTAACAAAATCTATAGTGAATTTTAATTAATGTCAACGTGGCTTATCAAATAAATTACAGCCGCTTGTGTATCGCCTTTATTCATCATAATGATGTTCACTGTGTAACTGAATTAACTAGTTAAGGCCCGCTAATGAGACACAATAGGCTATTTGACAATGTAAAAAATAAGGTCATAATTATTGACACTCGTATAGATTATCGCTTTTAAAATCGATTTGCATTAATTTTACTACAAAACAATGTATTATTTATAAAAAAAATCCCGAAAAAACTTCATCTTTTTAAATCTGGCGCCACGTAATCGAAAACGGTCTGGATTGGCTGAACTTAAGATGACGTCATGATTTAGTAAATTTCTGTCTATCGTTGACAGAACAGATGACTTTTGTCTAGTATCTCGACCGTTTCAACGTTTGTTTATGTGAATCGTGACGTCACGACGCCATATTGTTAAAGATAGCGTTTTGGCGGCTTATTTAAACAGTACATTTTTATTTACTATTTTTTAAAGGAAATACATAATGCAATTTGAAGTAATAGGTTTTTGTGGGCTCGTTAGACACCATTAAATAATCTGAGATGTTTATCAAAAACCAGTCAAATAGCCTATTGATTTTTTATTGTAATGTGCCACCAGTGGTACGCGCCGGGCCGGAGCGATTAAGAGCGTAGACGGGCTGCGCGAGAATTGAGAAATAGGTATTTGAAGAAACTATTGCCGTCTCTCTCTCTCTCTTGTCTCCCCCCGTAGAGTGCGATAGGGACAACTGCAGCTCAGAACGATTTTACCTAGAAAAAACCATAACCGATCGACGTTTCGTATTCCCCTGTTTTCTCCTCGAAACCTAAGCCGATTAAAATATTTTTGGTATAACAATTTAAAGGAAGAATAGATCTATGCCCCTATCATTTGTTTTTATCTTAAAAACTTTTAAATTTTCTTTGGTAGTCGTCTGATTATGTAGGTAAAAACGGGGCATTTTTTTAGGTTTTCGGAAAATCATATTTATTTTTGTAACGATTTTTTTGAAAAAAAAAATGACATGCCTTCAATAGACCTAGATTTTTATAAATAAAAATGATTACAATAGAGGCATTATCCAGGAAGAGAATAGGGGAATACGTTTGTATGGAAAAAATGCAGCCCGTCTACGCTCTGAATGCACATTATGAAAGTAGTTTGTTCAGAATCGTTTACTGAATCGATTTCTGTCATTTTTTATATACTTAGGTAATTTTGTATCCCAAAAATAATTAAAACTGCGTAAATTACAAGCACACTTCTACTGTACAGTCAAAACAAACCAAAATGAACCAAGGACTTACTACGCTAGACCCTTATAAGTGTGCAACTGAGTGCTTGCATAGATTTGTTACGTGACCACAATTTTCACCCACAATTAGTAGAAATAATTTAATAAATAATTAATGTTTTATACATACAAAGTAAACAATATTATAATTATAACCGAATATTCTAATTGGGGTGTTGGTGGTGTTCGTTCATTCCGGGACATGTTTATATTTTTTGGTTAGTTGTCTGCAGTCTTTCCAAAGAAAAAAAAAATGTTAAATAAATAATTTAAATAAATGTTCCAGTTTAACAAAAAATATAAATCAAGTTATATTTCAACGTGATATCTTATCGATGCATCCTACGTTATTCGCATTTCCTCTGTTGATATTTGCCGCGTCAAGCGCACTACTTATCTGGCCTAACATAAATAATAATAATATTTATTATTGTTGCCAGTTTTTTTTTTAACTCGTTACAAAAATTGAAAGAACATGATTATCGCGTGTTCGTGACTAATTTTACAAAGAAAAGCAATGTAAAAGAAGCAGGTATAGGTAATAAATTGATGACATCAATAATTTTTTGTATTACAGCTAATTTTATGGGTCATGAGACCAAATAATGCTTCAAAGTAAAGATTTAACTGAATAAAGAAAGAAACTTTTTGTAGATCACAATATAACATGTTATTTGAAAATCAATAACAAAGGGGGCCTCAAAAATTGAAAGAACATGATTATCGCGTGTTCGTGACTAATTTTACAAAGAAAAGCAATGTAAAAGAAGCAGGTATAGGTAATAAATTGATGACATCAATAATTTTTTGTATTACAGCTAATTTTATGGGTCATGAGACCAAATAATGCTTCAAAGTAAAGATTTAACTGAATAAAGAAAGAAACTTTTTGTAGATCACAATATAACATGTTATTTGAAAATCAATAACAAAGGGGGCCTCAATTTATTACTTGCCCAGTGGCCATTGCGGGCTAAATA